>MCJB01042603.1:47920-98518 GCA_002018475.1 Nicotiana obtusifolia
GGGGGGGGGGGGGGGGGGTGCCACACCACCCAGATGTCTCGGGTAAACTTTATGTATATATGTACAAAAAATAGGTTAAATAAAAATTATGCCACCTGAAGTTATGAATTGGCACAAGGTGCCAGCAATGAAGAGTCAGTTTAATTCCTGGGTTCGATTCTAATTTGGTACACATTTTTGCAGGCGTCGAGTCTATATTGTGTTGTCAAAAATTGTTATTAAGTAGAACTAAACTCTAGGCCTCTTTTATCATAAGACCCAACTAAACCAATAAGTCAAGGCTCTTCCCTTTTTACATAACTTCTGATAAATTTATGCTTAAGACCCAACTAAACAAATAAGTCAAGGCTCTTTCCTTTTTAGATAACTTATGATTTTATTATTGGTTCTTTTCTGTTAATATTAATACCGCTTACATAAAATTATATATGCTACATTCAAAGCAATGTAACACCTAAAATCTTCAAATTCTGAATCCGCCTCTGTCTCGAAATGTCAATAACATTCTTGTAGAAAGTCTTCAAGACTTGATATTCAGCTTATTTGTTATATAGTTCTGCAAAACTATACAGCTTCTACTTCCAAATGTCCTGATGTGCTAGTGCACCTTCACTAAACGCATGCAAATAGATCGAATTTTCCTTTGGAATTTTAAAAGGCAATCACTTGCACTTAAGGAGAAATGGGCCTTCATGGTTTTTTTACTATATTCAAATTAAGAAAATATTACTTTTTAGATTTTTATATGTGTAAAAAATAAATCTCTCATATATAAAAGTAAATATTTCATGTATACATAAAAATAAGTTTGTAATGAGCCAAAAGACTATATGACCCATACCACTTGATGCAGACGTCACATATATAATGTGCACCTTGAAGAAAAGAAATGTCTATACGGACAAATATCCTTTCATTAGGGGACGTCCGTAGAAATTTTTAGTTAATGATATTGCTATTTGAAGAAAATATAAGAATATTATTAAAAAAGCTCCTTTTTTTTTCTTCAGAAAATTGCAATATAGAGGAGGATGAGTAGTTTTCGAAAATCTGCATTTTGAGTTTGCTAAAAGAATTTTTATACAAAATAGACGTTTTCATTCTAAGTTTTATATATTGCTATAGCTTATTGCATAAGAGCTCAATTTCAACACTTGCATACTTATATTTCTTTTTAATAGCAAAAAGGACACAAAACTTAAAAACATTACATGACTTAGTTCGAATTTCCCGACCTATTGCATATAATCAAGGAGTCCGACCATTTAATCAGGATATCAAAGAAAGTCATTATATATGTGTATATTTTTATATTTTTTATGCATATATATGTAATATATATCTAGTGAAAATTTTGGATAAAGCAATAGTAGATCCGTCCTTGCTTCCATTAGAAGCATGAGTTTTAAAATCAAGAAACTTTAAAATAACATGGTGAAATCCCATGTTTTGATGAGCCTATAATCAAATTAAAACACAAAATGACACTACAACATAAAAAGAGAAAGAAAAAAAATAGCACATTGTATTTTGTAATTACTGCTGATTTAACGGAATTATGAGTTGTAACAACAGTATTTTCATTTGCTATGGAATTTAATTTATTTAACCTTAATATGTAATTGTTACCTTAACTTCCAAATATACTAATGTCGACCCGATCGAGATCACCGGTTGCGGGTTCGTATATAAGCATCGCAATGCTGCGGAAAGCACCTTGTGCTCCCCCGTCCGCCTGTAAAATTGAATGAATGCAGAAAGGGAGGAACTTCATCAAAGCCATTGGTAGAAGCTTCTTCACTCCCATTTCTCAGGTAACTAATTACTCTCTTTCTCTGCCCTTAATCATTGATATACAGCTTATGGTGACAATGTGCAAGTGTTCATTCACGTGCAGATGGATCACTCCACGCGTTACCGTTACAGCCCAACCTTGAAGTGGAACCCTATGGTTGAAGAATACTTCATCAAAGCTTACGGAGCTGATCATTTCTCTCGTATTTCTGCTGCCCTCACGTATGCTATTTGCCTCATCTACCTTCCATTTCAGCTTTACATATGCGTATAACCAATACCATTTTTCTTTTTACCAATTTACCATTTGTCACTTGAGTTGATAAAAAGTTCTTGACGAAATAGAGTTGAGCCGTTGAGCTCAATCTCTACGCCAAACAATACAGGCAAAATGACGTTGAGGAAAAGAATTAGTAACTAAATTCATTATTCATGTCAAAACTGGCTTCCGAGTGTTATGATTTTTTATGGTTTCTTCTTGTTTCCAGAGTCAGCTCAATGGCAAGGACATTGAAGCCATCACGTTAGGCCCCTAGAGATTGAAGGCGCTAAAAGTTCTAAAGTTTATGTTTCTTTCAAATTTGATTGAGGTTGTTCAGATGATGTGTGAATTACAATAAATTTTCTTCTTAAACCTTTGTCTCCCTCTTGCCTATTTCTCTTGTCTCGTTTGACAGACCCCATTGATCAAGAAGCCCTTTTGTCTCATTAGTACATGAACTTTATGAAATAAGTATAAGGCCTCTTAATATGGTTTGACTTTAGGCTACAAATTCCGTGGAGGTGCCCCTGCTTGTTTCCAACTGTGTGTCTCAACCTGTTTCTTTGCTTTGTTCGTGATATTTGAATGCTTGAACTCTAGCCCAAAAAGCTTTACTTATATTTCCCTTTCATCTAGATGTTTCCTTCTAATGCTTTTCTTAGGCGCCCATCATGTTACTCTTGTATCCGTGTGAATACACTCAAATCAACAAGTGATGCTGTTATAGAGAAGCTTTTGGAAATTTTTAAGGAAAGAGGAATGCTTGATGTCGTAGTTCAAGAATCTGCTACTACATGGAAGCTAGATAATTGTTGCAAGACAACCCTAGAGAGCATTGGAAGTGCAGAGTCTTCTAAGGCCATCAAAAGTATCTCAAAGTGTCAATTTCCTGGCCTGGATTATGTAGTTTTTGTTAAAGGTTCAGGACCACATGTTATTCATTATGGGTACAACGACGGCAAACCTCTTAAGGAGGTAATTGTGAGCCGGAAGTGTGCAGAGGCAGTTCTTCGTGGTGCCCAAGTGAGTGAGTTTTTCAGCACTTATATAAACTCGATCAGCTATAGGAATTAGTGAATTGGAGAAGTCCATTGTTTTCTCCCGATTCAACGTGGATAATAGTTATATTTCAACCTGTAGATGGAAGGATGAAAAAATGCTAAAACAAGATGGGATTTTCTAACTTTTTACCAAGTGATTTGTTGTGTGTTTAAGTTATCTAGATTGTAGCTTAGGTACGTAGCATGCAAATTCATGATGCTGTTGCCGGTATATGAGAGTGTCTGAGAGTTGTACATCCTTACCTAATATCTTGTCTATTATGTTAAAACACTTGACTGCATTCCCGACAACATTCTTGCCTTTGCTTTCAACAACATTGCAGCCTAAAATCTAAATCTTGCGCTAATAAGACAAAGAAATGGAGAGTCTATGGCTTGAATGTATCAGTAACAGCAGATTAGTGGATGAGGGATCAAGAACGGATAGGGAGGGAATGGCCTATCAACCATTGGTTGACCTTCCGCTAAACCAGTCACGGAACTCTCAACTGAGTTGTTTTGGTTCTGGAATTCCATCTCTAGTTCCATTTGGAAGTATTTTCATGAAGTATATTGGAAAAGAGCTTGTCGAAAAAAAAAGAAGGAAAAAGTCAAAATAGAAGATGGAAGTGTGCTGTTGTATAAACTGCAAGTCTTCTAACAATTAAGGTCATGCAATCATGTGATTATCATATTCAGTTATTTATTCTTCTCTTCTTTCTTTTCTTAGTTTATCCTGGTTTATTCAGGGGTGCAAACTTGGACTGGTACTTCAAATAGTAACTTGACCAATCTTCTCCATCTATCCACTGGTTTAATATGAAGCTATGTAAATAAATGACACCTTGATCTTCAATATCACTTGATGTTATGCATTTTAGTTTTCCGCCTATAGGGGCACAAACATATGGACAGGAGACATATGTCCCTGCAGGGCTGCAATGTTACTAATACAATGGCATGGGAACACCAGAAGATCTTACTTCTTTAATTTGCTAGAATCTTTTCATAAAGAGTGTACATACTTTAATTAAATTGTAGATTAACCTTATCATTTACTCATCATGCAACCAGGTTTATGTGCCTGGTGTTTTGGCATGCAGTGCGCATGTCGAAAGAGGTGATGCAGTTGCAGTTTCAGTTGCTGTTGAACAGTCTGGTCCAGATGGTGGATGGGGTATTGCAATGACACGTGGAACTGTTCTACAAGGATCACAAGCAGGTAAACTAACTTCATTCTCAAAAAAAAGAAAAAAAGGCAGGTAAACTAAACTTCTCCGTTTGCACCTTTTCACATCTAATCAGTGTTCTTTCTGAATTTTTAAACTGATTTAACCCTAATGGCAATAATGTGTTTTCTTTATGAAAACGCTGAGGAGCTTATTATTTCTTTGCATAATCTTGTCATGTGCGAGTAACTGCAGTAAACATTTTGGTCATGCTTCTGGCTTTTCCCCATTTTCACTTTTTGCCCAAATATGAAGGGGCATCAGTAGTTGCTGACTGTAGGGGTTACACCTGCCTCAACTAGTAGTTATAGTTGGGGGTACACCAGTTGGTTTCAACTTATGATCATGATCAAGTGGGATTAACTTAGATCATAGAAGTTACAAAAATTTCTGATAGTGTTGATTTGTATTATCTGATTATGATCATATGGGATCAAATCAGATCAGTTATGTTAGGAAAGTTTCAGATTCTCAGGGATTGGTTTTAGATTAGAATTCTGGACTATTTAGAATCAATGGATTATTTTCCTTTTCATTGATTTGTTTTTCTAGTAAATTGTATTCTCTTTGAATGAATAAAACATACTAGTCAGATACCAAAACTTTCAGTTTCATTTGCTGGGTTGACGGTATGTGCTTAATGCGCATAATCAGATATTTGTTTCCCAATGAACGAGAAATTCCTTAATATGATAGTCAATTTGACTCCTTATTTTGGTGAATTTCTTACAAAAGGAAAAGCTAATTATGCTGTAAGATATTTTGTAATTTATCTTGAACCTTTGGCTTCATTTCACACTGCTGTACTCCTCTGAAAGGATTTTAATGTTATCAGAAATTCCTCCTTATCACATGGTTATGGTGGGATATACTGCATTCGTATGGTTAAATACCAAGATGATTTTGCATCTAATCTGAATTTGTGGATACAATCAGCTTTGCAGTATATAAATCTATTTCATCTTATTGCTTAGTTGTATGACATCCTTCCAGCCAATAGACTGACCATTCTCAATTTTGTGTAGATCCCTATTATTTTGAAAGAGATGGTTTCTACATTGGCCAAGGAACAGCAATGATGTCAAGAGCTGGGATATTTCGTGCATCTGAAGGAGTTGCGGTGGATATGAAAGAGAGAGTATTTAGACTACCCTCCTTTTATGGTACAAGTTTCTCGCCTTCTCCAGTATTAAGGAATTCAGTTACAGGATAATATGTGCATAACAGTTCTAAGGCAAACACTTGGTTTATCGCACTTGATGATGAGGATCTGCTTCAACTTAATCAATTTTGTTACCATAATATTTTAAAGGCAATTAATTCTAGTCTGACGAAGATGTGTCTGCCTTTTTTCTTTGGGTAACTGTATTAGTTTTGTTTTCCCGTTTCTCATACAAGTCGGGAATTACTGTGGCACATTTATACTATTAGCTGGTATTTTAAGTCTAAAGTCATGGTTCTGAAGTCTGAACTGGAAGAGAAGATATTTAACATACTCAAGTTCACAATGGCGAAGTGATGTAAGATGTCTGTGAGAATAGGAAGTGTGGTACTCCCCTGTACCAATTTATGTGGCTCTCTTTCCTTTTTAGTTTGTCCAAAAAGAATGTAACCTTTCTATGTTTAGATTAAAATTACCCTTTCACCCTTAATGAGATGATTTATAGACACAAATATGTCTAGGGCTTGTTTTAGACTACAAGTCTCAAAAGTTTTCCTTTTTTTTTCTTAAAATCCGTACCAAGTCAAATGGTGCCCGCATAAATTGGGACGGAGGGAGTATACTAGTATGACCTTTGTTTGATCATTTGGTGCATAGATTTTGGAGTGTCGTAACAGTTGATGCATCTCCTTCGTAATGAGTAATTAGATCTCATCCATATATCAAGAAGAGTGGAAAAGGTAATTTTATCTTGGTGTTATTTTTAATAATCTTGCGTTAGAAAGCTTTAGTTTTTCGACTTTCTATATTGTCGCTTCAGAATCTTACGAAATTTGCTGGTCATCTTGGAAGGCAAATTAAGACCAATTTCGTGGTTAGACCAGGATAAATTCTACATGAATGATATTTTTCCATTAGAGACCTTTCCGAGCTCTCTCTAAATATGTCCATCTCTAATTATGTCCGTCATGATAGTCAGTTGCCTATTCATTTTCCTGAGAATGGTCAAGGGGAAAATCGGTCCCATATTAGTTGTCGAAAAATAGTGTACATAATGATTTCTGGTCACTTTCGCTAGACAGTATAAGTTTCCAATGCTAGACAGAGACGTTAAAGGCTTTGGTCACTGTAAGAAGGTAATGCTCTTTTTGAGGGATGCCAAATTTGCAAATATTCAGCACAGTTGGTTAGAATCTGACAGTATTGCAATATTACTATCTTGCTGAAGATAGCGCTTGGGTAGATGCTACTGTCACTTTGTTTGGTGAAAACAAAATGACACTTTTAGTAGTCTAGAGCTGTCAGGGTGCAGAAGGATGGGAAAATCCATTAAGTTAAACTTTTGTTGTTATCGGTGTTCTCAGCTGTTCTTCTTCCTCTGATCTTTAAAGGTATTCTTATTTATGACGAAGGAAACGCTTTGTACAATTGTCATCTCCACCAGTGAATTTTCATGGTTGCCTATTGTTTTTGACACCATATTTTCTGTATTTGAAAGAAACAACACGAGACATTGTGATCATGAATATACTCGTATGGTTTTGGATTGTCTTTGAATAGCAGCTTCTTTTAGAAGTTGTAACTACATGCAGTGATATTTGATTATAATATCTTGCTTTCAGATTTGCTTGAGGGTGAGATTTTTCTTCAGAACCTGCCAAGCATAATAACTGCACATGCCTTAGGTATGTTCATAGTTTCTCGGGCATTCTCTGATTTTGTGTAACGTTGAGTCGGTATAATTACAGAATATTACATGAATTGTTTCCTTTTGTTTCATTTCTGGTGTAAAGAAGAGGAGGCAGAATCTTTAGTAGATTTTATAGGTGCTCTGTAACTTTAGGTTAATGTAGCTGGGGTCTGCTCCTTTCTAAATATAGCTTGGCACTGCTTTTGTGCTGTTTTTTTGGTCTTATTAATATATGTACAAGTTACTATTCTCAAAAAAAGAGTCTGTATCATTACATTATATGCACAGTAGAGATTCTCACGGTAACTCATGGTTTTTGACCTTTCGACTTGGTCCTTATATGCTGCGAGTTTTAAAGTATTCATATTGTAAGAACAATGAGTTCACAGCAGTTTTAAGTGCTAGTTTGAATTTGAAGGGGTATGGTAGATAATTAATTTGGTCTATCATTACGCTTTAAGATCAAAAGATGTAGTATTTGTTAAGTGATTAATTGGATTATGCTGTTTCCGCCTTGCTCTGGAAGATGAATACTGGCATTAATTTCTCGGAATGAGACATTATCCTCTGAAAGTATAGGATAGAAAAATGAAGAAGTCTTCCTACAATTTATATCTTTTAACGGCTGATCCATGGTGATGCTGCATCGGTTTATCTCCTTGACTAAAAACTTATCTTTCTTTGGTTTTGAAATCTGTAGTCAAGCTTCACCATCCCTTGTATTAAGTTATTAATGCTTTTTACACATGCAAACTCTACCATACAAGATTATCACTAGTGCAATGCTTTCCAACACGAACAACAGCTTTGAGAGGGCCACTCAAAGAGTATCTCCTGAATGTCCACAAAGAGTTGCATTTGCATGAAAACTTGTTTGGTTGCACCCTAAGTTTTGCTTCCAGATGGGTTTTATTTAGTTTTAATGCCCAACTAAAATTCTTCCGGCTTGTAGTTGTGTTTTATATTGCTACATCCTCAAAATTCAATATCATCACGAACGGACTCATGGAATTCTTGAACATTCACTTGAAGTATCATAATGTATTTTCGAAAACACTTGTTTGTGAATGCACATTTGCCATGAAAATGGTGATTAAGCTATTGTTTTTGCTGGATATCGTATATATAGCCTAATATATTTCATCGTCTGGAAAATGGAATTTTGGTTTCGTGCTAAGGTTCGTTGCTCTCTCTCCTGCATTTTTAACAACTTAAACTTGTATATTTCTTTCTACGAATGAAGTTTCTTTTCTTTTGTCTTTTCCTTCAACATTCTAATACAACCTATCACGTAAATTCTGCAAAAGGTAGCTTGTTTAAGTGAGTATTCTCCTCATCTCAAATGACATGTTTCTTCTTCCCACATCCAATTGTCCTAGATCCTCAACCAGGAGAGAGAATATTGGACATGTGTGCAGCTCCAGGGGGGAAAACCACAGCAATAGCAATCCTTATGAAGGACAAAGGAGAGGTTGTTGCTGTTGACAGATCTCATAATAAGGTGCACCTTCTGAACTTGGCAGGTGACTATAAGCATAATATTTTTCTATAATATTGGGCACATCTTTAACTTCACAGTTTTTTTGGATTCCTTGGTGCTAACCAAAATGATTTTACATGGAAGGTCGTCACCTGGGTTAAAGGTGTCCTTAAATTTTTGGACTTGCACCATGTCAGTCAGATCCATATACTGATTTAAGTATTTGCTTAAGAATGGTATAGCATTTTATGTTGAGTAATAGAAAGAATTGAAAGGGCCGAATTACCCCTGAAGTATCGCAATTGGTACAAAAATTCCCTCTGTCCACTTATTTGAATAAAAATGCCACTATCGTTATTTTTTTGGGCTCAATATTACCTTTATTACTAAACTCCCTTTTTGATCTTTTAAAATTAATATCCACGTGTCATCGTCCCATTTGGAGTGCAAGTTCACTTTGGAGCCTAAAGGTTTCAGGTTGAGTAGGACTAGAACAGAATATTTGGGGTGCAAGTTCAGTGACGTGATTCAGGAGGCTGGCGTAGAAGTGAGGCTGGATTCACAAGTCATCCCCAAGAGAGGAAGTTTAGGTACAACGGGGAGATCGACGTCACACATCGTATTGGAGCGGGGTGGATGAAATTGAGGTTAGCATTTGGTATCTTGTGTAATAAGAACGTGCCACCAAGACTTAAAAGGTAAGTTCTACGGTGTGGTGGTTAGACCGACTAAGTTGTATGAGACGGAATGTTGGCTAGTCAAGAACTCGCATGTCCATAAGATGAAAGTGGCGAAGATGAAGAATCTGAGATGGATGTGTAGGCATACTAGGAGGGATATGGTTAGAAAATGAAGATATTCGGGCTAGGTAGGTGTCGCTCCGGTGGTGGATAAGATGCGGGAAGCGAGGTTGAGATGGTTCGAGCATATGAAGAGAGATGTCCGGATGCCCTACTGAGGATACGTGTGAGATTGACTGTGGTGGGCCTGAGGAGAGGCAGAGGTAGGGCGAAGAAGTATTTGGGGAGAGGTGATTAAACAAGAGATGACACATCTTTAGCTTACCGAGGACATGACCTTTGATAAGAGAGTGTGGAGGTCGAAAATCAGAGTAGAAGGGTAGTAGGGAGTCGAGCGTCTTTCCTTTCATCCTAGTAGTGATAGTGCTATTCTCGTATTTATATATTGTTAGATTTCTATTACTATTTGACGATGTTGTATTTCGATTTTAATATTATCTTGCTATTGTTACTGTTTCTTTGACTTTTTCACTACTTCATATCTTTTATCTATACTATTGTGATCAATCATGCTTACCTTTAGGCGAGAGTTTACCGAAAACAGCTTCTCTACCTGCAACAAGGCAGGGGTAAGGCTGTATACTCTCTACTCTCTCCAGACCCCACTTGTGGGACTACACTGGGTATGTTGTTGTTGTGTCATCGTCCCATTGGCCTAAGCTAAACCCCACCCATGATATAATTAAACCCGCCCGAAACCCGCCCGATATTGACCCCCTCAAATACTTATGTTTCGTTTTCTATATTTAATTCTCCCCAAATGAAAGAAAATCCTTAATTTTCTAATTTCAAGCCGTTTCTAGTGAATCAACAGTAATTTCAAGCTTCTTCCTTTACGCTGATTTTGAGAGAATAGATTTGGGTAAAACTGTGGAGAAGACTCCAAAAACAATATTAAAATATTGGGTAATGAAAATTTTGTGGAGATTTCTCTATCTTGTTTTCATAACATCTTTATCCTCTCCATTTCTTCGAGTTTTCTTTGTCTATGCCCTGTTCATTACAGAATCAGAAAGTTAATTCATCTGGAGCGAAACAATGTAGTTGTCCCAAAGCACATAATTGTCTGTTTAAAATTTTAAGGATTATTTCCAGTATCCACCAAAAAATACCACACAAGTTCCATCTTTGTTGAGTTCCAACTCAGAGAATCTGAATATGGTGCAAAAATTGGGTCTAATGGATTGTTATTTAATTTGAATGTTGGGTTTTGTGTTTTGCTGGAGAGAAGAATCTGAGTCTCCTGTTGACAGTATCACCGATGCCAACACTGACGATTATGGTGGGGTTTTAACGGTTGGTGTTGGGAAACTGCAATAGTGAGTGTGAACTTAGGAAAGAAGAGAAATCATTGTTCAGAAGTTGAACTTAAAAACAAATTAATGGTGGATTTTTTGGTGGATGAGGAAATTATGGAAAGTTCTTAGTTTGAACCTAGAATTGGAACATCGTTAATGGCAAAATGTTTTTTTTTGTCAGCAATTTAGACAAGAAGTTTACTGCAATACTTCTTCTCCCAAATCCCTTTTCCTATCAGTTCTTCTTTCTCTCTTATTTCTTTTAGTTTTTTCAAATCAGGATTTTAAGATCGGGGCCGGTCAATATTCAGGCAGGTGTATGGGTGGGTTTAATTATATTTGGGGTGGGGTTTAGGTTAGGCCAATGGGCCGATAATACGTGGATATTAATTAAATTTTTTTTTTCAGAAAGGGGCATTAGTAATATGGGTAAGGCTGAGTCAAAAAAATAATGGTGAGGACATTTTTATTCAAATAGGTGGATTGGGTTTGATCCTGCTGCCTGAAGTCCTCCTTGATGGGTGTTCTTTAGTCCAAGAAAATCCATAAGGAAGTCTAGAGTATGCTTACCCAGTTGTTGGTTAAGGCTTATTCAAGGCACGCTAAGCCCTATGATATGATGTGAAGTAGACTAAGTGTTGCACTTCACTTAGGGAGCGCTTTGGTGCAGAACAAAGCATTAAGGTGTGTACCTGATTGCCCATGTGTTTTGTTGTGAAGAGAGCAATACAAAACAATACTTGGTAAAGTGAAATATTAACTGCTAAGAAACATTATGAACAAATTTATTAGTGTTTGTAGGAAATGTAGATCAGAAATTTACTATTAAGATAACTAGTTATGGAATTTGAATTAGAAACCTAAAGTTGCACATTTGCCTTTGAATCTATTTGAAACGGTTGATTTGTATAGTTATTTCTATAGTTATGATTCTTTTATGATTTGTATAATTATTTGTATAATTTTTTTACCTTATTTTTTTCCAACTCTATTGTTCTTACAATTGTTGTTTATTTGTAGTTATCTTCTTTCATTACATCTATCCATCTGCTCTTTTTCACTAAAGCCTGCCTTTTATGTTTTGTGCTTAAAAACAATCAAGACCTTTTTGCCCTAAAATAACAACAACAACGACCTAGTAAAATCCCACAAGTGGTGTCTGAGAAGGGTAGTGTGTACGCAGACCTTTCCCCTACCCCAATGGGGTAGAGAGGCCGTTTCCGTCTTTCCGACAGGCCTTCGGCTCAAGAAGACCGAAAAGACGAGAAGAGACAAATTATCAGTACCATCAACAGAAAAAAAAAAAAATAGAAATAATAACAGCAACATAGAACCAGAAAACAAATGACATGCAATAAGAATAACCAATAAATAGGTACGGAAGGGTAGGGTAAACACAGCATTAACCACTAGCCGTCTAAGATCAACCCTATCAAACTGGCCTCACCCCCGACTCGAAGAAGAAAAAAGTTCGACTACCTCCTAACCTACAACCCTAATGCTCGACCTCATCACCTTCCTATCAATAGCCATGTCCTCGGAAATCTGCGGCCGTGCCATGTCCTGCCTGATCACCTCTCTTCAATACTTCTTAGGCTGCCCTCTACCTCTTCTCGTACCCGCCAAAGCCAACCGTTTGCACCTCCTCATCGGAGTATCAAGACCTTTGTGCCTTCATATACATTTTAGTGCCTTCTATAGTTTTCAACTTTCACAACACTACTGGGCCCTAAACTAATTTAGCTCTCCAGCTAATGGTAACACTAAATAAAAGAAAAAAACACTACTCTCTGCTTTAAAGATTTAACACACTAACAGATTTGATCAGGAGCCTGTGGAGATAAATATGAAGCTGAAACTCTGAACCAAAAGGGCATTAAGCTAAGCGGGAAATATTGTTACACAACCATTTAATGATTAATCCCGACTTGAGTGCAGTTATAGGTCTCCCATAATTTTATTTGTATATAGAGTGAGTTTAGATCATAAGCTTTATAACATGTGGAATTTGGATTATGGACTTTTTCTAAACATTAAATTATGTCATCTAAACATTAAATTATGTCAAGAAATTATGAGCTTTCACTAGAATCGGAGATTCCGGTGCGCTAACAGCTCCAATAGCAACGGTGGTAATGCCCTTGCTTCTGATCTCCCTGCTCTTGCTAGCAATGACATTTGAGGAAAAACTTTATATATCCCGAAGGCCTTTGAACCTTTCTCAAATAGTAGAGTAGAGATTGGCGGTGCATGGGTTTAGAATGCATCCCATCTAGTAACTAAAATATAGCAATTTAGCAACTAACTACAATCTTTGCTGCCGTATTCTAAGTTTAACTAAACCTTCAAGTTCAGATAGTGAGAGAGTGAACAAGAATAAAAAATTAGATTCCGCTCTCAATAGAAGGCTTTCATCTCGATCCCGGTGAAAAGCAGAGATAGAATCCCTGTATAGGGAGTTTAGGTTTGCTCTGGTTTCGGGGAAATAGGAAAGCAGCACCCAGAACTAAAAAGAATAAAGAATGAGGGGCAAGGTCTTCTATTCTTTTGGTCCTTGGCAAGCTTACGCCGCGAATAGGGCTCTGCTTCCCAATAACTAGAGTAGCTCTTATCTTCTGCGATCAAAGCCGGGATTGTTAGATATAACGAGGGCAACCTCGCTCCTAGCAGTTGGCTTGATTTTGGGTTGGAAAGTGGTAATAAGAGAATTTAGTGGTGGTGAAAAACCCACATCGTGCATCCAAGGGTGTGCGCCCTAGTGGTCAATGAAGGTGGTGAGAACCATGAGGTCTGAGAAGGGTAGTGTGTACGCAGACCTTTTCCCTACCCTAATGGGGTAGAGAGGCCGTTTCTGTCTTTCCGATAGACCCTTGGCTCAAGAAGACCGAAAAGACGAGAAGAGACAAATTATTAGTACCATCAACAGAAAGAAAATATAGAAATAATAACAGCAACATAGAACCAGAAAATAAATGACATGTAATAAGAATAACCAATAAATAGGTACGGAAGGGTAGGGTAAACACAACATTAACCACTAGTCGTCTAAGATCAACCCTATCAAACTGGCCTCATCCCCGACTCGAAGAAGAAAAAAGTTCGACTACCTCCTAACCTACAACCTTAATGCTCGACCTCCTCACCTTCCTACCAATAGCCATGTCCTCGGAAATCTGCAGCCGTGCCATGTCCTGCATGATCACCTCTACTCAATACTTCTTAGGCTGCCCTCTACCTTTTCTCGTACCCGCCAAAGCCAACCGTTCGCACCTCCTCACCGGAGTATCAAGACCTTTGTGCCTTCATATACATTTTAGTGTCTTCTATAGTTTTCAACTTTCACAACACTACTGGGCCCTAAACTAATTTAACTCTCCAGCTAATGGTAACAGTAAATAAAAGAAAAATATTGAACTCTACACTTATCGATAATGAAAGACTTTTCAGATCATAAAATTGAAATAGGAAGAAAGTTTTTCTTTAATGAAGATACATCGATCAGATTATTTGATATCGCTCTATGATTGTAGATTACAAAAGGTACTCTCTGCTTTAAAGATTTAACACACTAACAGATTTGATCAGGAGCCTGTGGAGATAAATATGAAGCCGAAACTCTGAACCAAAAGGGCAACTACTATACCAAAAATTATGACAGCCACCAAATAATAAATAAGACAATAAAGCAACAATAAAAAGAACACCAGAATTTACAAGGTTCGGCCAATTTTGCCTACTTCACAACTAATATTTTATTCCACTCCAAAAATACAAGTGAAATTCTGGTGTTCATTTTAGTATTAACTAAAGAGAGAAGATACAAATGCCTTAAGTAGATATGAAGGCAAATGAGAGGTGTGTTTAAATCCTAAACATTAGGCCTTCTTTTATAGGGAAAAAATCCCAGCCAAATATGTCTACCCACCGATGTGGGACTTTGACATTTTCAACAAATCTCCACCTTGGCAAAATTCCACATCTTCAATTTTCTTTCAATAACAAATTTTGGTTGTGTCTTCATCTTCAATCTTCAGTGTTCAACAATGTTGATCAAATCCAAACAATGTTGAAACTTGATCGCAGTCACTACTTTTGTCAGCATATCAGCAGGATTCTCTGTAGTATGAATTTTCTTCACCGTGACTCCACCTTCTTCTATGATTTCTCGTACGAAATGATACCGAACATCAATGTGCTTCGTCCTTGCATGATAAACTTGGTTCTTTGCTAATTGAATAGCACTTTGACTATCACAAAAAATTGTGATACTTTTTTGTCCTATATCAAGTTCCTTTAGCAACCCCTGAAGCCAAATTGCCTCCTTCACAGCCTCTGTAATAGCCATGTACTCTGCCTCTGTTGTAGACAAAGCAACTGTTGACTGTAAAGTAGACTTCCAACTAACTGGTGCCTTTGCAAAAGTAAACACATAACCAGTAGTTGATCTTCGTTTGTCCAGATCACCCGCAAAATCTGAGTCACAATATCCAACTACAGACTGATTGCTTTCCTGCTCAAAAACTAACCCAATATCTACAGTATTATGAATATACCGTAGAATCCACTTCACAGCTTGCCAATGCTCCTTTCCTGGATTATGCATATATCTGCTAATAACTCCAACAGCTTGTGAAATGTCAAGTCTCGTACAGACTATTGCATACATCAAGCTACCAACAACATTTACGTATGGTACCCTTGACATATACTCCTGTTCAGCTTCATGTTTTGGCGACATAGTAGTACTTAGCTTAAAATGGGGAGCAAGTGGAGTACTAACTGGCTTAGTCTTCTCATCTATGCCAAAACGTTGTAGTACTCTTTTCAAATATTCTTTCTGAGATAAACAGAGTTTCTTTGAACGTCTATCTCTAATTATCTACATGCCAAGAACTTTTTTTGTCTCACCCAGATCCTTCATCTCGAACTTCTTCTTCAGTTGAATCTTCAACTTATCAATTTCTTCCGAATCCTTGGAAGCTATCAACATATCATCAACATATAGGAGAAGATATATAAAGGAACCATCTTTAAGCTTGCACAAATACACACAATGATCGTACTTGCTTCTCTTGTACCCTTGCCGCAACATAAACTTGTCAAATCGTTTGTATCATTGTCTAGAAGATTGTTTCAATCCGTACAACGGTTTTTCAAGTTTGCATACAATATTTTCCTTTCCAACAACTTTGAATCCTTTTGCCGAGTCATGTAGATTTCCTCCTCCAAGTTTCCATGTAAAAACGCAGTTTTTACATCCATCTGAACTAGTTCCAAATCCAACTGTGCTATTAAAGCCAACATAATTCTAATGGAGGAATGTTTTACAACTGGAGAAAACACTTCATTGTAATCAATTCCCTCCTTTTGAGCATATCCTTTGGCCACCAATCTTGCTTTGTAGCGAATATCTTCTTGGTTAGGAAATCCTTCTTTCTTTGCAAATACCCATTTGCACCCAATTGCTTTCTTTCCCTTCGGGAGATTGGCCAATCTCCATGTATGATTCTGATGAAGGGACTGTATTTCATCATTCATGGCAATCCTCCACTTATCTTCTTCTGAACTTTGGACTGCGTCTTTATAAGTGGCAGGAACATCATCAGCTACAATTGAGGCGGCACAAGCGACCGTCTCTACGAGACGAACAGGTTTTGTTATTGTCCTTTTTGGCTTGCTTGTTGCTATTGATTCAAGTTGTTGAGTTTCCTGAGTTGGAATCTCGCTCTCCACTGGCTCTTCTTCTATAGGATAATCTTCATTTGTTTCCTCCTCTGCTTCTTGTGTAGGAAAAATAAATTTTCCCTCAAACTTCACCTGCTTAGAAGCACTCTCATTTTGTTTGGTATCTTCTGTTACCTTATTTACCATAGCAGATTCATCAAAGGTAACATCCCTGCTGAATATTACTTTCTTTGTCATAGGACACCATAAGCGATATCCTTTGACTCCAGAAGTAATCCCCATAAAAATAGCCTTCTTTGCCCTTGGATCTAATTTTGACTCTGTCACATGATAATATGCAGTTGAGCCAAACACGTGCAAAGAATCATAATCTACTGCAGGCTTTCCATACCATTTTTCAAATGGTGTCTTGCTATCAATAGCAGCAGATGGTAGACGATTAATGAGGTGGCATGCATATGTAATTGCCTCAGCCCAAAATTCTTTGCCCAAGCCAGCATTGGACAACATACACCGTACCTTCTCCAGCAAGGTCCGGTTCATAGCCACTCCATTCTGTTGTGGTGTATGTCTGACAGTGAAGTGTCAGACGATGCCATCATTTTCACAGACCTTATTGAAATGATCATTTTTGTATTCACCTCCATTGTCTGTGCGAATACACTTGATCCTTCTGCCTGTTTGATTCTCCACCATCGTCTTCCATTTGAGAAAAATTCCCAACACTTCATCTTTGCTCTTCATTGTATACACCCACACTCTTCGAGAAAAATCATCAACAAAGGTTACAAAATAGTGCTTCCCACCCAATGAAGGTGTTTTGGAAGGACCCCAAACATCAGAGTGTACATAATCCAAAATGCCTTTAGTATTATGGATTGCTGTACCAAATTTAACCCTTGTCTGTTTCCCTTTGACACAATGCTCGCAAAACTCCAAATTGCAAGCCTTTACTCCTTTTAACAATCCTTGATCTGATAGAGTTTTCAAGGATTTTCCTCCAACATAACCCAAGCGCATGTGCCATAGCCTGGTTGATTCCGTCTCTTTTTCGTCACTGGATGTCACTGTTGCTGTCGCAATAACTGTACTACCACAATAGTGGTACATGTTATTGTTCTTTCGATTTGCCTTCATTACCACTAATGCACCAGAGCATATTCTCATCACTCCATTTTCTGCAATGATTTTAAACCCTTTTGAATCTAGGGCTCCCACAGAGATGAGATTCTTCTTCAAATCCGGTACATATCGAACATCTGTTAACGTTTTGATCATTCCATCATGGTTCCTTAATCGTATTGAACCAATGCATATGAGGTAAGAGGGCTGTTATCCGCTGTGTGGATGACTCCATATTCTCCTTCTTGAAAATCCACGAACCAGTCCCTGTTGGGACACATATGATAGCTACAAGCCGAGTCCATCAACCATATATCTGATGATGTTGATGGCTCTGTTGTAACTAATGAGAAGTCTGAATCATCACAATCAGCTACATTTGAATCCATAATGGCCTTTCCATTGTTATGTTTGGCCTTATTCTTCAACTTCGGACAGTCTTTCTTCCAGTGCCCCTTTTTTCGACAAAAGGCACATTCATCTTTGCTGGGTCTAGATCTAGACTTGGATCTTCCCTTCTTTGTCCTCGTTTGATTTTGAGGACGACCCCTCACAACCAGTGCTTCTCCTTCTCTGCCCTTTTGTTTTTCTCCCTTTCTTTGTTCATAGCTGTATAAAACCGAACAAACTTCTCTGAGAGAAATTTCGTCATTCCCATGGAGTAGAGTAGTTTCAAGGTGCTCGTACTCATCAGGAAGTGACCCCAACAACATCAAGGCCAAATCACCATCATCAAAAGTTGCATCCATGTTTTGCAAATCTGTGACCAACTTATTGAAACTGGTGATATGTTCATTCATCGTGGTACCAGGAACATAGGTGAAGCGAAACAGTCTCTTCTTCATGTACAATTTATTTTGACTGTTTTTCTTCAAAAATTTATCCTCCAGTGCTTTCCATAATTTACTTGCAGAAGTTTCCTTTGTGTATGGATATTTCTGCTCTCTACCAAGGTAGGATCGAATGGTACCGCAAGCAACACGGTTGATAATTTTCCAATCTTCTTCTCCAATAATATCTGGTTTCTTTTCTTCAATGGCAAGATCTAGCCCTTGTTGAAAAAGGACATCTAGAATCTCGCCTTGCCACATCCCAAAATGCCCTGATCCGTCAAAAATTTCTACCGCAAATTTCGCGTTTGACACAATTCTTGTCATAAGCGAAGATGCCAACGATGACTTATTATTGACACTTGATGTAGATTCTTCTTGTTTATTGTCTCCCATTTTGACACAAAATATTATTTAATAGCTGACGACACAAATCAAGATTATTTGCTTTCTGGTGTGGAAGATCAAACTAAGTTGCAACCACAGAGCATACTCAGACAGAACCATTTAATGATTAATCCCGACTTGAGTGCAGTTATAGGTCTCCCATAATTTTATTTGTATATAGAGTAAGTTTAGACCATAAGCTTTATAACATGTGGAATTTGGATTATGGACTTTTTCTAAACATTAAATTATGTCATCTAAACATTAAATTATGAGCGAGTTGGCTTGATTTTGGGTTGGAAAGTGGTAATAAGAGAATTTAGTGGTGGTGAAAATCCCACATCGTGCATCCAAGGGTGTGCGCCCTAGTGGTCAATGAAGGTGGTGAGAACCATGAGGTCTCAGGTTCTTCGCATAAGTTTAAGCCTTGGTGGATAGAATTACTTGGTACCTGTTGTTGGTGGGAGGCAGCAGGTGTTCCGTGGAATTAGTCGAGGTGCGCATAAGCTAGTCCGTACGTCATGGTTATTAAAAAAAAATATATCACATCAGTGATGATGAGGTTCATTGGTTTCTTTATCTCATCTTGGGCAATCCTTACCTCATGAGCTAGCTTTTGGGATTGAGCTAGGCCTAATGTCCTTTTCCTTAATATGATATCAGAGCAGAAAAGGTCTTGGGTTCAAGTCTCATTGCCACCCAATATCAAAAAGAATTTTCACATGCTTGGCTCATAAAAAAAAAAAATCAAGCCCGCACGTGAGGAAGTGTGTTGAAGACATAATTAAGTAAATAAATGTGTGTTCTCTAATTAAGTAAAGAATGAAGCCCGCACATATTGCATTTTGATTTCTAAGTGGTTATTGTTTAGCATTAATACTTTCCTTTTGGACTCAATGGTCTTAATATGCTCACAGGGCATATATATCTATGCCTGGATTTAATCAGGGATTGTTCAGGAATGAGATTCCGTGATAGCATTCCTCATGATTATGATTACAATGAAATGCTATTAACATTGTTGTGTCTTTTTGGCATAATGCCATCTGATTTATGTGGTAGAGGAGGATCCCTAGGATGTGTCAGTGTTGGCCAGTTAGGTGTATCACAGACTCTCTGAGTTTGTATAGATCATGTAAATCTTTCTCCTATTTTCTCTAAATGATTAACTGTTTGCGCCTTCATTTTTGTTCTGCCCTCTTTAGCCTTTTTAATCCTGCTATTTTTCCAGGCATGTTACTATTAACATGCTAGGCATGCAGTTCTTCCATGAAGAAAACCAAGCATTTTGCATTTAATCACCTTTTTTTCCCTCTATATGACTAATTACCCTTGATAGGTAATTTTTGTAGGTGCTAACTTTTATTTGTTGAAATAGTAACTTCTTGGTATTTATTGCCACTTATAATTTACCATATTAGCTTTTCTTCCTCAAATTGGACTGAGTTACCTTCCTACTTCTGCCGAAGCTAGTTCCAAGTCCTCTATCATCTAAGTCTGTGCATAACTCCAATCAGTGATTACTCACGTCCAATTGTAAGATGTACCTAAAGTGTGCCCACGCTGATCCAATTTTGCATATAATTGTTATTGCATGTGTAAACAGTCAAATAAGGTAATGGCGTGAAGATAAGCTACGGACAGAGGTGATTAGACATTAGCAGGATTCCTTGTAATAAAATAGAAATTAGCTAGATTCACCTGTCCCTATTTCTCACTTTGGTTATTGGTTATAGCCTATTGTATATGTTCTTTAATAAGATACCTGCTTCTCACTCCTCTAATTCCTTTCTTCTCTAAGCTCAATCACAGGATCACTTCTTAAAACTTCTCAGATCTTTTTTTTGATAGGTGAAGTCTTTTATTAAACTAGTACCGAGATGGCACAGAAACAAGTTCAAACTTATAAGTCATCACTTCGTCGCTTAAAGCGATGAAGCAATGCGAAATGAGGGGTTACCGCTTGATTTGCATAGCCACGTGCTACTAACGATGAGACACAAAGTAATCCTAACAGGAATCAGTTGATCTTTTGAATCTCAACTTTGAAAAGTTGGATTAGTATCAATATTATTTTAAATTGGATGCTGGAATTAGTTATCTTAATTGCGATTTGATTATTATAACACTAAATAGATGTGTTTGGTATTTTTGATTTTCCATAACTTGCGTACTTCACTTCTCGCTTTTTGCTTCAAGCCCTATGGGCCTTATCACTTTTTTGTGTTTTTCGCTTTTAAGAACACTGCTCATATCCTTTTTCACATTCAGGCAAACCTAAATGGAGAACTTTTCTCATTCTATTCAATATGTACTTTGTACAACTTGAGAGAAGACTGATCTTTCTGATGTTGCTATTCACTAAATTTGCTATCAAATTCTTGTCTTCTCATTAGTTGTTGGCTCATTATTTCTCATACTCCATACAGCCAGCATAAAGTTGTACATTCCCTTGTTTCATAGTCCGGCACTCATATTCTTCGACATTCATATCATGAAGTATATTTCCTATACTATTCTTCGGTGATACTTTTTGTAGATGAACTCCTATTGCCAAACCTTCCCGCCTTGATATGAAAGCCTACCCAGTGCTTTCATTTGAGGTTTCTCTAGATACTCACGCCTCATCATTTCATAATTGGTAATTAAAGAACTTGAGAAGTCACAAGCTACATCAGTAAATACATAAAAGAGATTCCTATCTTTAAGAAGAAACTGTGAATTTGCACTTTTCCAGCTCAAAATTCAAAACTTCTTTCCATTTTTTGAATTGTGTAAAAGAGGGCCAAAATTTGCTAGTCCAGTTCTTTGAAGAGATCTAATTGTGTTATGATACAGGTGCTTGGAATTCAGAAATTGGCGGCTGAGCTGGATTTAAGCTGTATAACTACATATAAGCTTGACGCACTGAAGTCTGTTTGTCGTGGAGCTGAATCTGATAATTTGCCTAACACATGCTGTAGCCAGGATGTACAAAACATGCAAAAATCAGATTTATCATCCGCTGCTATAGATGTATTTGATGAAAAGTTACTATCCCAAAAGAACAGTGAGTAGTCAGAAATCTTTCAGTTTGATCATGATTTTTTTCCAATTTGGGGATGTGTTGTTAATGTTGTATTCTGCTTGTTTTGTGATCTGCTGAAAAGAATGTCTTTGGTCTCTCCTTTTAGCCTGTTCAAGAGGTTTTGGCATCTACCCGTACTTGTTTATTTTTGGGGTCTTTTGAAATAGTGAGCTCCTCAACTAGTGATTCCACTATATTGATGTGCGTTGACCTTGCTATTTCCCAACTTCGTGTAATTGAAATGCAGTTGGCTGATGCTGTATCTTTACAACCAGTTGTTTTTATTTAAGGAAATTATGATGTGGATGAATTGTTTGATGTGCCATTTACATGTGTGTATATAAACAGCAGATATTTATTTGGTTAAAGTTTGTAGTATAAGTTACTCAAGACTGGTTTGTAGTCCTTTGAAGAATGTTAGCTCATGATTCTCTTAATTCAAGAACATTTTCACAAGTTCAGAACCTGTAAATTCAGTATAAAAATGTTCTGAAAGTTCCAGTTAACTAGAGTAACTAAACGAATCTCTCAGTAGATGACTTGCAGGTGAAGGATGGTCAGTACACTAGCAAAGCTGAACTACGGAAACGTATAAGGAAACTAAAAAATGGGCCAGGAAGGAATCACACTGCAGGTGGGAGGGTCGAAAAGTCTCGAGGTTTTTCTCCCAATAGCTTTGATCGTGTGCTCCTTGATGCTCCTTGCTCCGCATTAGGTTTAAGACCTCGTCTCTTTGCTGGAGAGGTAAGACAGCTGTGGAATTGTCTCATTTCTACAGTATTCTTGCTCTTTTTCTATGCTAAAAGTTTCTCTACCATTTATTTCATTGGAATTTGGATGAATAAAATGTTCTGCTTATGTAGGAATGGTTTGAGATGCATGGAGATGATCAGATAAAAGTGAAGGGGTTGTTATATTTTCTGTCTGTCTTGCTCTGGACTATTGTATGATGTATAGATAGCAAATGGCTTACCTTTTCTCCTTTAATATACAAGAAGAGTTGCTTGTCTTTAATAATTGAGAATGAGAATTACAGTGGAAAGTGATTATGAAAAGAAGTGGGAATTGTGGGATAGTAAACCACAATGTGGAGATGAGGAAAGGACTAAGATTTGTTAATTATATTTTGTGTATGCCTTATTGTATTTAACATGACTTGGTTAAAGTACCCAAAGCAAATGATGCATTCCATTAATTTTATTAGGGGTGGATCACTAGCTTTTAATTTTCCCCTCCCCTTTTGTAAAAGATGACTAACTCTTAAGTAATAGCTGGTCAAAACTTTTATCTTCATGGGATGGTGATGTCATGTCAAGCAAATTTGTTATGAAAGTGAATCAGTGGTCCTTGAGGTAAAAATTCATTGATCCAATGACATGCAGATATTCTTAGACATTTTTCTATTTGATGATGAAATTGAAAATGTCTTTCTTGTCTGGAGGTTTCTGATGGATTGGGTTGGTGGGGAGACTCTGATCAACTACACCCATTTTGATCAGAGCAAGTTTATTCCTATATCCTGCATATTTCAACACTACTACTCAAAAGTTATCCCCTTTTTATTGTAAATTTGAAAAGACATTTCTGTTGTTATTTGAGGGACAACGGATTCAGAAAACATTTCTCTTGTTATACCCAGGAGACGATTGATTCGTTGAGGAATCATGCTAAATATCAGAGACGAATGTTTGACCAGGCTGTTCTGCTTGTTCGCCCTGGTGGAGTTATTGTCTATTCCACGTAAGTACAAACATGTAGCTAAACCTTTTCTTTACGAGACTTGAGACTAATTTCATTATTAAGATTAGTGAATTTCATCATTGCTTTTGTTGACTTAAATTATCATTCCATCCATACTTTTTCTTCCTGATTGACCTTTATAACAGCTCTACATCTCTTTTTGGATCATAAACAAATTTTGTTAAAGATTATTACAGTGAACTTCTCTCCTTTTGGATCATAAACAAATCTCTAGCTCCCTTTTCTGCAGTCTTTTTAACATTGTTCTGGTGAATGACATAGTACTAAATCCTAGTTCTTTTTAATGCTAGAGGCTGTGCTTGCAGAAAGTATCAGACGTGGCCTGACATCCATTTTGTAACAGTGTGCTAAAATGTTTTTTTATGAATTAGAAACAGTCTGCTAAAACGTTTATGCATAGAGCAAGTTTCTTAGTTTTCCTCTATCTTTAGGCATGGCTGTTTATACAGATCCATTTGGGAGTTGTTGCATAAAATGCCGTTCCAAAATGTGGACTCATGTCTTAATATGTAAATACATCGTGACCGACCAACTTTCAGTAAGACATTAAGGTGGACTCATGTCCTAGTATTAAATACATGAACACAGACCAGATTTCAATGAGACATTGAAGTGTAGAAGAATTAATTGGACAAATTAATAATTAGGAGAGCAAAAGTTATATCATAAGAAATCAAATTCACAATATTCGGAATGCTATGCATGATTCTAACACAAATATTCGCAATTTGTGTTTGAATCCCGTATAAAGGAGATGAGAGAACCTCTATCTGTGCGAAAGTCATCCCATGGATTATCCACTAGGTGCTATATTCTGTGTGAATATACCATGCAGATTTTGATGCTACTTTTTCCATCCGATGCAAATTTAGTGGGTTCGTGTGCACTTGCTATACCTCCGTCCCCAAAAGAGATTACTTTGTATTACTTAGATACAAAAATCTTTAGAATAATGTTAAATGTGGAAAGTGAAGTTGCCAGAAAATCATCACATTTTTTTAAGACAATGTAAACAAGTACTTCCTCCGTTCCAATTTACACGACAATCTTTCCAATTTAGAACTTGTGAAAATTTTTGACCCCAATCCATTTCTGTAAAAAATTTACAATTTTCAAGAATCCAAATTCATTAAACTATTCAAACTTTGAACTTCAGTGTGATATTTTCTCTATCAAATCTAACATTGCAGCCATTACTTTAATAGTTTCTTTCTCAATCACTAATATAATATAATATAATATAATATAATTCAAATTAACAATTTAAACTCCTTTTCTTGTCAAATGACGTCATATAAAATGGGTTGGAGAGAGTATTGGGATATATCGTTCGAATTTTTGGGGAATGAAAAGCTTGCACTTAGTGAAAGGGATCCAAGAAACTGGGATGGATTTAAGGGAATGATGACCAAGTACTTAAGGATAGAGAGAGTAGTAACCCTTAGACAGACCGTCCAAATAGAAAGTAACCTTTACAGAGACTTGGCAGCTATTTAGGACGGGAAAGTTGTACATACTAGTTATCTCAATTTGTTAGCCATAGAAGGTCCATACTTGTTCTAGAGTGTAGATGGTGGACCTTATCAAAAAGAGTGTAGATCATTTAATCTAGACTTCTTTAAATGGTGGTTCTGATTGTACGAAGAAGTTGGTGGGACTTGGGTGATATTTGTATGACCAAAGTAAAAACTGCTAAATAAGCTTGCTCTTAACCACTTGATTGGGCACCACAACTTCTTCATTCCCTTTCATGTAGACATGAGCACATTTTGCTCTCAGCCATAATAAGATTCTTCATCAGGCTAGAGAAGATGGTGCTGATTGTGGTTCTACTTGTAGTTGCAATTTACTGATGAGAAATGGGAGATTAAATTTCAGAAGGATTAGGTGGAACTGGATCTGATGGCTTTTCTCTCAAATTCAATAATTATATGTTTAGTCTCTTAAGTATATAGGGTTGCTTGCCCAGAGGTGACAAGAGGTTTTTCTGTTTGATTGTTTTTGGAAAATAATTCAAGTTTTTAGGTTCCGTTGCTTTAAACAAGTGTAGTATATATGCTTCTCTACTGCTGCCAGTAGTTCTTTAGGTGCATATGTTTTACTTTTGTGCTGTCTGAATGTGGTAGGGCATGTATTAGTGATGGATTTTTTAGTTTCGGACAGTAATACTTCCATGTTCCTCCACATTCTTTCACATTATTCAAGACGAGCATTTAATGTCATGGGTTTAATTATGTTAAACTTTAGGGATTGGTTGATTGATTCTTCCAATACTGAGTCATATGCTTAATAGCCTGAACTAATAATGTTACTGGTTCCAACTTCAGATGTACGATAAACCCTGGTGAGAATGAAGCGTTGGTTCGATATGCATTGGACACTTATGAGTTTCTCTCGTTGGCATCACAGGTTAGCTTAAAAGCTTGCGTATTCATGTAAAACAATGGTTCTAGTAAATTGATATTAAAGGAAATATTAGCAGTCATTTAGGATGTCTAGTGAGAAATATTTTTCATCAATATACTTATTAAGTTTCTCTAGCTGACTATTGATCGATATTTCTCTAAATCATGTATGTCTTTCAGCATCCAAAAATTGGAGGACCCGGCCTCACTGGTAGTTGTCAATTGCCAAATGGATTTGTTGAGTAAGCATCTTGCCGTTTTGTAGTGTTTGCTTTGCAAGACTTTAGTTGTCACTTGTATGTTGAAAAACTGTACATATAGTTTATACCCGTGACATCTGCTTTAGCTATTTTAAGCCATTTTGTTCGTTCTGCATTCATTTTAATCTGTTCTTATAAGATGGATGCGTTAAGTGTCTATTGGGTAATTTCTAAAATATGGATGGCGAAGCTTGAAGGTTAGTCTCTTTGAACTTGTCCAGTCAGTTTCAAATTACTGGGCTTTAGATGGAGAAAGATGTCTCTTGGGCTGTGATGTAAGAAGTGACGACCGAGGCACTCTTTCCTTTGCTTTGATGGTATAGAACAAATTTTTGGATAGTATAGTAGAATGTTGCTAATTGTCTCTTGCTTTTCCTAACAGTTCTATTTGTCAATGTGTGTACGTGCATGCCCAAACAGAGACTGTAACAACCAAAAGATAAAGAAAGAACCTTGGAATCATCTCTCTTTTTCTGAATTTTAACTGCCAAGACTACGCAGAACAGAGATCAAGTTTAGATACAGAAGTTCTGCAATGGCTGTAAATTTATTTAAAAGCTAGTCATTTTTCCATCATGACTGCTTCCTATAAACATCATGGTGTGATGCTGTTTTTTTTGTATGTAAAAGCCTTATTGAAGTGTTGCGTTAAATCATGAGTGGTGGTATTGACATCTCCGCTGCTTCTAAATTCTCCAGGGAATGGTTAAAGCCTGGCGAGGAAAATCTTGTTCAGAGATTTGATCCATCATCCGACCACGATACGATAGGATTTTTCATAGCCAAATTTAGTGTTGGACACAAAAATATCTGAGTTGGATGATGTACCTTCAGCCCCCTGGTTCATTGCTATGTAATAACTAATTAGATTGGTTCTCTTGGTATTACCCTCATTGTTGTCAATCACCAGCTTGAATATTGATGCAGACTCGGTTAATGAAACTGTGAATGCAAGATAAATTAGGCATACACAGGTAGTGCTGTAACAGATAACTGACAATTTTATATTTAGCTGGTCTTTGAACTCTATTATTGCCAAATTCTGCAAACCTCCAATCATTGAAGACATTTTTAACCTTGCTCATTGATCGTGAAAAAACTTGGTTTATGATTCTCATGCGGTTTAAGTCTCAAGACCAATATGGGGGACCTTCCATTTATCCCTGCAGTAGTTTTATTTTAAACATCTCAATGATTGCAACGAAAACCTCTTAATTGTAATTCTAACTTCCTTAGCAAGATGTTGGCATCATTGGGGACAGCTAAAGTTGCTATTTTGACTTATAGAGCGAAAGAAGTTTTTTTTTTTTTTTTTTTATTAAAAAAAAAAAACAATTCTGTAGAAAATGATATAATAACTGCGGACAAGCCGCATGCGGGGGAACTAGGGAAGCGGTAATACTACTATACTGTACTGTAGGTTATTATAAACCGTACGGTTAACCTGTTTTTTATCAATTAAACTTGAGTCGGATCGGATAATTTATCCGTTTTGAATTATCCATTTTCGACCTGCTCATATCCGATCCGACTTACCAATTTACCACCCCTAGCCAGCAGCCCAGCACCATAGAGTTAAGCCCACTCTCTTCTGTCCCAAACTGAAAAAGAGAAAAACTGAACAGAAAAAATAAAAACAAAACAGAGAACTGGAAAAGAAAATTAAGCAGGGAGGGCGAGGCGGTTACAAGGAGATTTTCCAAACGGGGCAATGCAGTATGCGTTAAATCTGTGGCGGAGAAGTCTTAACCTGCTATGTCCCGCCCTGTTTGCCATCTATACTCTCTGTTGGTAGTTTATTCTATATGACCAACTCTTTCCTTGTATGCAAAATTGAACCAGCAAGAAAACTTAGATTTGCAGAAGTGGTGTTAACGAAGAAGTAAATACTTTCTTCTAACAAGTGAAATAAATTAATTCAACTATTGTTCCATCTGTCCAGGCACATTAAATACTTAGTCACTGCACTGTGGGACGGACTGTGATTTTTTACTTGAACACATACCTGCAAGGTATAAGCACAGTAAGATACAATATTAAGGAAGCAGATGACATCAAATAGGAAACGGATATTTTAAAATTTATCTAATCTCATTAACAGATCTGTATGATGATATAATGAGATTAAACGAACTTCAAGCAAGTACTTTTTCTCAAATCCTTGCCCTTGCCCACAATCTCGTCTTACGTTTGCTTTTTGTCTGTACATGTAGTCCAATTGGTCAAGGGCATAAAAACAAATAAACGTGAAAGAGAAGAAAGGGATGAACAGAAATGCAAAAAGTAAGGCGGGCAGGTAAAGTCTTAACCAGCCAAAATTTAACCCGCCCCGCCTGCCACGCTTATCATTTTTCACTGCTTATATGATGCCCATCAATGAGGCTCCAACACTTGAAGGGGTCGTTTGGTTACCTGGGTAAGGATACTAATCCCGAAACAGAATTTGGGATTGTATTTATCTCATGTTTGGTTATGGGTATTAGCTACGATTTATACCAAAATGGTGGTATTAGCTATACCATATAGGAGGTGGGATAGATAATCCCATAGGATAACCCAGCCCAGGGAATATCCTTGTCTATCCCACAATTGAACCAAACGACTCCTAAGGCCATTCACGAGGAGCCAAATTAAGGATCTCCAATACATTCGATACATTTTGAAGATGGGGGCCTTAGAAGACCATGAGATGAAGCCCACAAGACTCTACAATTGCATTCTATTGCCATTCAAGGAGGAGGCCCAAGATCAAGCGAAGCCCAAATATCTTAGCCTAAGGGTCTTTTAGTAATAGCTTAGGTTTTATTTCCTTCTTAGATTACTATGCATATTGACGAACATCTCTTTTGAGAACTTAGGTCAAGCCTTTTGATTTCAAATTTGACTTGGATTTGCTTGAGGAATCCTTCCTCTTGAGAGTCCAGTTAGTATAGGTTGATTGCTAATAGGAGTTAATCTGGTTTTGATACTATTTCTTCAATACTTGTGTCTTGCGTCTATCTCTTTACTTGTTTTCAACTTCAATTCTAAATCTTATTATTCCATAGCTAATATCTCCGAGCTCGCCCCACTTAAGTTTTCTTCTTCTTTCTTTTCACTTTACAACTACCGGAGATTTTGGAGTTGTATCATATGATGAACTGAAACTCTGCCATTCAACCTGGGAATATCTGCAATTCCCTGAGTTGAACCAGAAAATCCAACAAACATGAAATCGTTTACATACTCAGCAAGATCAATACTAACTGATCGAAATGGTTCTCTGGGCTTTAGATTAGAGTATGATACAAATATATCATATAAAATAAGATTCAAAATCTAGTATTTTCACTTAAAAAGTATTTATATAATATATCAGTTATAATCATGCTGAAAGAATTCATTTAATCCAGAACGAAACTTAAAGAGTTGAATGCCTTAAATAATTTTAGATCCTGCAAATATCAAAAGTAAATGTTTCATTTCAGTTTCGCACAAAATATTTTAAAAAATGTCTCAAACATTAAATGAATTCAAAGCTCAAGAAAACCTTTTTTCCAACCCTGACTGCTGTAATCTTACTGGCCTAGAGTGCAAAATTTCCCAATGTTTGACCCGCAACCCGCCCCTCGACAGGTTTTAAGAAATTGAGTCTCAACCCGCCCCTCACCGCACCCATCCTTCCACATGGCCATCCCTAGTTACAGAAGACAGATAAGCAATTAACAAATAAGAAAATGAAATCATGCCTCATATGATCTAGCAGATAGAGTACAACAGAAAAGATATTGCGGGAAGGTGGTGGTCTGAAATGCAATTGAAGGGATAGGCGAAGCATGAGAAGAGGGAAAATCTTCGCCAGAGGAATAGAGAGAGTGCAATGTTAAAAGTTTGCACCAAAGCAGATACCAAGAAGAGAGGAATAAGAGATATCTCTGGTGTTTATACACCCAAGGGTGTGGCCTAGTGGTCAATAAAGTGGATTGAGAATCATGAGGTCTCGGGTTCAAATCCCATCGGAGGAAAAAACACCAGGTGATTTTTTCCCATCTCTCCAAGTCTTGTTGGACAAAGTTATCAGGTGAAATTAGTCGAGGTACGCGCAAGCTGGCACCGGCACAACGGTTTTGCCAAAAAAAATTCTCGGGTGTTGCAAGATGGAGATGCAGCTAGATGCAAAAGAGGATAATGTGCTCACTTGATCTGTAAAAGCGAAAAAGACTTAAAAAAAGATTACAGGTCACTAAGATGGTGGAATTAGCTTTCATGTCACTCTTCTCCTAATTTTAAACTTCAAAATTTGATGGACATATTACTCAAATAACACAAATACTCATTTCTAAAAGCTCGAGTAAAATGTCAGAGCGCACAGCACTGAAGGGAAACGTTGCATTTCACGGCAAAGAGAACTCAAGAGTATCAATTAAAATGGCATAACAGGGGCAAAGTAATGTCCGAAATCTTAATAGAATGGCAATGCACTGGATTTTCAAAACGAAAATGTGCAAGCACAAGTGAGAATACTTGTGGACGAGTGTCTTGTACCCTATGAACGAGATTCCCAACCTCCAGGAAATTACACAGACTTTAGGATGCAAAGCGGGGACTTCCCAACTAAATACTTGGACCTTCCCCTAGGCCCTAGGTGCCAAAGCAAAAGCTACAGCAATCTGGGAGTATATCTTGGAAAAGTGCAAAAGAAAGTTGCCTTGTTGGAAGAGGATGTGCCTCTCGTTAGTTGGAAGGCTAGTTTTGATCAACAATGTTCTAGATTCTTTGCCCATTTATACTAAGTCCTTGCTCCCTCTACCTGGTTCCATGGCCAAAAGACTAGATAAATTACGTAGAGCCTTCTTGCGGCAAGGGCATAGAGAACCCAACTTTCAATTTGGTAAGATGGGAGGAAGTTATAACAGACGGAAAGGTGGTGGCCTGGAGTGAAAAATTTCAAGATTCAGAACTCCAGTTTATTACACAAATGGCTACTGAAATTCATACCCATGCTGCTAATGGCTTTTGTCCGTGGTAAATTCGAACTCGTAACGTGCACCTAACCCACACATCACACGTGGTGCTCCTACTACTAAACTAAAGTTTTGGGGGCTATTATCAATCTTACACTTTGAACAGGTGAACTGAAGGCCAGATCAGACATTTGGTCAATTTGGCAGCATACTTTTCTCCGTCACAAATTCAAACTCGTGATATGCACCTAACTCACACATCACGCGTTGCGCTCTAACTACTAAACAAAGTCTTGGGGGCTATTATCAATCTTACACTTTGAACAGGTGAATTGAAAGCCAAATATAAAATTTAGTCAATTTGGCAGCATAACCATGCACTATGACAAATTTACAAGTATGTCAATGATAAAAATGTCAAACTTCTACTTGAACAAATGTGTGAACAATAAAATAGCCCGATCTCTACTTGGAAGTATGTGCAACAAAAATAAAACAAAGCAAAAGAGATAAAGGAGGGGAGGGGGTGCTCGAAGACTGAACCTAATAATAGGCAGTTACAAGAACTTAGGGAATGAGACAGATGATCCAGGATGCTTATTGATGATGCTACTGAGTACAACGAGACTTCGCGAATAAGGAAAAGATTGTCCTAATCTTCTTGTTTGACAACCCCGCATTCTTGTATTATACCAACTAAATGATCGGTATTCAAACTTATAAGTCACCAGAAACCAAGGAGTTTCAAGAAGGAGAATGTCATCCGGACCAGGAAGAAGGACACAAGGCTGAATGGTAGACCAAACCTTATCTGCGAACTCCTTGCCGAAATATCCGGCCGCCTTAATTTTAAGCAAACTATATATGCTTATAGTGTGCTTCAAAACCCATTTAGTACCATTCTCATTCTTCAACGTCCAAAGAAGGAAGTCAGATTCATTCCGATTGAAGTAATAAAGATGGCCTCTTGATGCTCCAATAGATCCTACATACTCCTTGCTCTGCTGATCTGGGAACTCGATAATAGCCCAAGCATTCAAATTAGTAAAATTAGGGTTGGATTTTATGCCTATAGAAATGAGGCAGCCACCACCAGATATCCTGTACAGAACTCCATCCAGATAGACTGAGCTCTTAAGCGCTCCAATTCCAGAAATCTTAGGCTCAAGAGGAAGTTCATACTCAATCCATTCTCCCGTTTCAGAAGAAAAAACATCCAAAAGCCTTATAGTGGCTTTACCAACAGAGTGAACGAACCGAATAATCTTGTATTCTAGCGACTCGCTAGGATCAAAGACCAGCGAACAGTCCACCAAAGTCGAATATTTATGCTTTGGATTAACAGATACGGGAATAGTTTGCCTCGTAGCTGGATTGCAAACTAAATACTGGGTGGGTTCGTAGTCACTTCGGGATATAAGAAGCAAACCATTGCAGCAATCTAATAGATCCTTAGTCGTACAGGTAAAGGGCAAGGAATCCAAGTAGGAACCAATAGGATCCGGTATACACTTCATAACGCGCCGATGAAAGAGACTGTGGTAACGTCCGTGAGGCGAGAATTCTACCGTCGATGACTTGGACGGGTCACAAGTAAAGGAAGGACCGAAGACACCACAAATTGGGGCCAAAGGAGACGGTGGAGATAATCTAGGAACACAGGCATAAGAAATCAAAAAGTTCCAATCTTTGGCAACCCTTTTGAACGCAATCAGAGGTTTCTCCGGTAAACGGCACAAAATCTCAACTTTCAAATCATCCGACAATTTGGACCAATCGGACGACTCCTGTTCGTGCTCTTTCAGATCTCCAACGGGGCTCTTTTCCGACGCCATGGCGATTGGGATGAATAAATTAAAGTAAATACACAAAAACAGAAATACGAATTAGGAAAAAACTAGGAGTCTAGTATGTTTGGGTAACAGGACAACCTCAAATGGTCCTTTTAGCTTTAGGGACAAAGGCCTCTTGTCCCAAAATGAAAAATTGCAGCGAAAGGAGGAATCTAGTGGACGGAGAATACGAGAGAATACGGAATAATGTATGCTTTGGTTAGGCCCCATATTATGGTCCAGATTAAGAAACGTGAAAATGGGCCATCCTAATGCTAACCCAATTTGATCAAAATGCTTCAAAGCTTTTGGGGATGCTTCATGACTGGGTAGAAATGACACAGGTAGCCATTCTAAAGGGCTACTATTTAAGAAATAGCCCGTGTGCCCTGAATTTTAATTTTTTCGGACAATAATATCTTGAATTGTCCTAAATTAAGATTTTTAGTTTAAAATTTCAGGACAAAATAAGTAGCTGATTTTTAAATAACATCTCTGAGAATAGCTATCTATGCACTTTCCCCTTCTAGTCTGTAGTGAACGAAAAACTTTCCTAGATTGTTAACGGTAGAGGAATAAACCCTCCTAAAACTAAAAGGAGAAATTTAATACTTGAACAAAAAAAACTTTCGTAAATAATTATTCTAAATATTAGAGAAATAATAAAATTACTATTTTGTTTAATGTGACATCTATTTCTTTTAATAAACTTTCATTAAATACCTTCGTGCTTTTAATATATATAATATAAATCAAATTTACAATTTTCAAGAATCCAAATTCATTAAACTATTCAAACTTTGAACTTCAGTGTGATATTTTCTCTATCAAATCTAACATTGCAGCCATTACTTTAATAGTTTGTTTCTCAATCACTAATATAATATAATATAATTCAAATTAACAATTTAAACTCATTTTCTTGTCAAATGACGTCATATAAAATGGGTTGGAGAGAGTATTGGGATATATGTTCGAGTTTTTGGGGAATGAAAAGCTTGCACTTAGTGAAAGGGATCCAAGAAACCGGGATGGATTTAAGGGAATGATGACCAAGTACATAAGGATAGAGAGAGTAGTAACCCTTAGACAGACTATCCAAATAGAAAGTAACCCTTACAGAGACTTGGCAGCTATTAGGGAAAGTTGTACATACTAGTTATCTCAATTTGTTAGCCATAGAAGGTCCATACTTGTTCTAGAGTGTAGATGGTGGACCTTATCAAAAAGAGTGTAGACCATTGAATCTAGACTTCTATAAATGGTGGTTCTGATTGTACGCAGAAGTTGGTGGGATTTGGGAGATATTTGTATGACCAAAGTAAAAACTGGTAAATAAGCTTGCTCTTAACCACTTGATTGAGCACCACAACTTCCTCTTTCCCTTTCATGTAGACATGAGCACAGTTTGCTCTCAGCCATAGAGTCCACTGTGGAAAGAAGGTCCTCTTTGGGAGCCAGCTTAAGTTATATTTAGACATAATAAGATTCTTCATCAGGCTAGAGAAGATGGTGCTGATTGTGGTTCTACTTGTAGTTGCAATTTACTGATGAGAAGATGGGAGATTAAGTTTCAGAAGGATTGGGTGGAACTGGATCTGATGGCTTTTCTCTCAAATTCACTAATTATATGTTTAGTCTCTTAAGTATATAGGGCTGCCCACAGGTGACAAGAGGTTTTCTTGTTTGATTGTTTTTGGAACATAATTCAAGTTTTTAGGTTCCGTCGCTTTAAACAAGTGAAGTATATATGCTTCTCTGCTGCTGCCAGTAGTTCTTTAGGTGCATATGTTTTACTTTTATGCTGTCTGAGTGTGGTAGGGCATGTATTAGTGATGGAGTAGTTTTTAGTTGCTGACAGTATACCTCCATGTTCCTCCACATTCTTTCACATTATTGAAGACGACCATTTAATACCACGGGTTTAATTATGTTAAACTTTAGGGATTGGTTGATTGATATCTTCCAATACTGAGTCATATGCTTAATATCCTGAACTACTAATGTTACTGGTTCCAACTTCAGATGTACGATAAACCTGGGTGAGAATGAAGCGTTGGTTCGATCTGCATTGGACGCTTATGAGTTTCTCTGGTTGGCATCACAGGTTAGCTTAAAAGCTTGCTTATTCATGTAAAATAATGCTTCCAGTAAATTGATATTAAAGGAAATATTAGCAGTCATTTAGGATGTCTAATGAGAAATATTTTTCATCAATATACTTATTAAGTTTTTCTAGCTGACTGTTGATCAATATTTCTCTAAATCATGTATGTCTTTCAGCATCCAAAAGTTGGAGGACCCGGCCTCACTGGTAGTTGTCAATTGCCAAATGGATTTGTTGAGTAAGCATCTTGCCGTTTAGTAGTGTTTGCTTTGCAAGACTTTAGTTGTCACTTGTATGTTGAAAAACTGTATATATAGTTTATACCCGTGACATCTGCTTTAGCTATTTTAAGCCATTTTGTTCGTTCTCCATTCATTTTAATCTGTTCTTATAAGATGGACGCGTTAAGTGTCTATTGGGTAATTCCTAAAATATGGATGGCGAAGCTTGAAGGTCAGTCTCTTTGAACTTGTCCAGTCAGTTTCAAATTACTGGGCTTTAGATGGAGAAAGATGTCTCTTGGGCTGTGATGTAAGAAGTAACGACCGAGGCACTCTTTCCTTTGCTTTGATGGTATAGAACAAATTTTTGGATAGTATAGGAGAATGTTGCTAATTGTCTCTTGCTTTTCCTAACAGTTCTATTTTTCAATGTGTGTACGTGCATGCCCAAACAGAGACTGTAACAACCAAAAGATAAAGAAAGAACCTAAATCATCTCTCTTTTTATGAATTTTAACTGCCAAGACTACGCAGAGCAGAGATCAAGTTTAGATACAGAAGTTCTCAATGGCTGTAAATTTATTTAAAAGCTAGTCGTTTTTCCATCATGACTGCTTCCTATAAACATCGTGGTGTGATGCTGTTTTTTTGGTATGTAAACACCTTATTAAAGTGTTGCGTTAAACCATGAGTGTTGGTATTGACATCTCTGCTGCTTCTAAATTCTCCAGGGAATGGTTAAAGCCTGGCGAGGAAAATCTTGTTCAGGGACCACGATACGATAGGATTTTTCATAGCCAAGTTCGTGTTGGACACAAAAATATCTGAGTTGGATGATGTAACTTCAGCTCCCTGGTTCATTGCAATGTAATAACTTATTAGATTGGTGCTCTTGATATTACCCTCATTGTTGTCACCAGCTTGAATATTGATGCAGACTCGGTTAATGAAACTGTGAATGCAAGATGAATTAGGCATATACAGGTAGTCCTGTAACAGATAACTGATAAATTTATATTTAGCTGGTCTCTTTGAATTCTTTTATTGCCAAATTCTGCAAACCTCCCATCATTGAAAACATTTTAAACCTTGTTCATTGATCATGAAAAAAATTGGTTTATGATTATTATGCGGTTTAAGTCTCAAGACCAATATGGGGGACCTCCCATTTATCCCTGTAGTGGTTTTATTTTTAAACATCTCAATGATTGCAATGAAAACCTCTTAATTGCAGTTCTAACTTCCTCAGTAAGAAGATGGCTTCATTGGGGACGGCTAAAGTTGCTATTTCGACTTATAGAGCGAATTTTTTTTTTTTTTTATAAGAAAATTCTATAGGAAATGATATAATAACTACGGAGAAGCCGCATGCAGGGAACGCGGTATACTACTATACTGTACTAATGTGTAGATTATTATAAATCGTACGGTTAACCTGTTTTTTATCAGTTAAACATGAGTCAGATGACTTGCTCATATCCAACCCGACTCACCAATTTACCGCCCCTAGCCAGCACCATAGAGTTCAGTCCACTCTCTTCTGTCCCAGACTGAAAAAGAGAAAAACTGAACAGAAAAAGTAAAAACAAAACAGAGAACTGGAAAAGAAAATTAAGCAGGGAGGGCGAGGCGGTTACAAGGAGATTTTCCAAACGGGGCAATGCAGTATGCGTTAAATCTGTGGCGGAGAAGTCTTAACCTGCCATGTCCCGCCCTGTTTGCCATCTATACTCTTTGTTGGTAGTTTATTCTAATATGACCAACTCTTCCCTTGTACGCAAAATTGAACCAGCAAGAAAACTTAGATTTGCAGAGGCGGTGTTCACGAAGAAGTAAATACTTTCTTCTAACAAGTGAAATAAATAAGTTCAAATATTGTTCCATCTGTCCAGGCAAATTAAATACATTGTACTGTTTGAACCATACAAATTGCCTGCCAACTAGAAATAAGCTGCCTGCTTGATCCTTACGAAATTACAGGACAACAACAACAAAAAAAAACCCAGTGTAATCCCACAAGTGGGAGGGCTTAAGGAAAAGATTGCTTCTAATGCTTTATATTTGACAGGCAATAGTTATGCAGAGAACTATCAAACGTTGGAACCTAGTCACTGCACTGTGGGACGGACTGTGATTTTTTCCTTGAACACATGCACCTAAGTCACACATCACGCGTTGCGCTCTAACTACTAAACAAAGTCTTGGGGGCTATTATCAATCTTACACTTTGAATAGGTGAATTGAAAGCCAAATATGAAATTTGGTAATTTGGCAGCATAACCATGCACCATGACAAATTTACAAGTATGTCGATAAAAATGTCAAACTTCTACTTGAACAAATGTGTGAACAATAAAATAGTCCGATCTCTACTTGGAAGTATGTGCAACAAAAATAAGACAAAGCAAAAGAGATAGAGGAGAGGAGGGGGTGCTCGAAGACTGAACCTAATAATAGGCAGATATAAGAACTAACGGAATGAGACAGATGATCCAGGATGCTTATTGATGATGCTATTGAGTACAACGAGACTTCGCGAATAAGGAAAAGATTGTCCTAATCTTCTCCTTCGACAACCCCGCAATCTTGTATCATACCAACTAAATAATTGGTATTTAAACTTATAAGTTGCCAGAAACCAAGGAGTTTCAAGAAGGAGAATGTCATCCGAACTAGGAAGAAGGACACAAGGCTGAATGGCAGACCAAATCTTATCTCCCAACACGTCGCAGTAATATTGGGCCACGTTACTTCGAAGCAAACCATATATGCTTATAGTGTGCTTCAAAACCCATTTAGTACCATTCTCATTCTTCAACGTCCAAAGAAGTAAGTCAGATTCATTCCGACTGAAGTAATAAAGATGGCCTCTTGATGCTCCAATAGATCCCACATACTCCTTGCTCTGCTGATCTGGGAACTTAATAGTAGCCCAAGCATTCAAATTAGCAAAATTAGGGTTAGATTTTATGCCTATAGAAATCAGGCAGCCACCACCTGATATCCTGTACAGAACTCCATCCAGATAGACTGAGCTCTTAAGCGCTCCAATTCCAGAAATCTTAGGCTCAAGAGGAAGTTCATACTCAATCCATTCCCCCGTCTCAGAAGAAAAAACATCCAAAAGCCTTATAGTGGCTTTACCAACAGAATGAACGAACCGAATAATCTTGTATTCTAGCGACTCGCTAGGATCAAAGACCAGCGAACAGTCCACCAAAGTCGAATATTTATGCTTTGGATTAACAGGCACGGGAATAGTTTGCCTCGTAGCTGGATTACAAACTAAATACTGGGCGGGTTCGTAGTCACTTCGGGATATAAGAAGGAAACCGTTGCAGCAATCTAATAGATCCTTAGTCGTACAGGTAAAGGGCAAGGAATCCAAGTAGGAACCAATAGGATCCGGTATACACTGCATAGCGCGCTGATGAAAGAGACCATGGTAACGTCCGTGAGGGGAGAATTCTACCGTCGATGACTTGGACGGGTCACAAGTAAAGGAAGGACCGAAGACACCACAAATTGGGGCCGAAGGAGACGGTGGACATAATCTAGGAACACAAGCATAAGAAATCAAAAAGTACCAATCTTTGGCAACCCTTTTGAATGCAATCAGAGATTTCTCCGATAAACGGCACAAAATCTCAACTTTCAAATCATCCGACAATTTGGACCAATCGGACAACTCCAGTTCGTGCTCTTTCAGATCTCCAACCGGGCTCTTTTCCGACGCCATGAATTCAGATTAGGAAAAAACTAGGAGTCTGGATGTTTGGTAACAGGAGAACCTCAAATGGTTGTAGACGGAATCTAAAGGAAAAATTAAATATCTAAAGGAATCTAGTGGACGAAGAAGACAGGAGAATGCGGAATAATGTATGCTTTGGTTAGGCCCCATATTCTGGTCCAAATTAAGAAACGTGAAAATGGGCCATCCTAAATCCTACCCCAATTTGATCAAAATGCTTCAGCTTTTAAAAATGCATCAGATTTTGTAGAAATGACAACAGGTAGCCACTCTAAAGGGCTGCTGTTTCAAAATTAGCCTTTGTGCCTTGAATACAAGCATAAGAAATCAAAAAGTACCAATCTTTGGCCACCCTTTTGAACTCAATCAAAGGTTTCTCCGGTAAACGGCACAAAATCTCAACTTTCAAATCATCCGACAATTTGGACCCATCGGACGACTCCTGTTGTGTTCTTTTAGATCTCCAACCGAGCTCTTTTTCCAACACCATGATTCGGATGAATAAACACATCACTCCAAACAAATTAAAGTAAATATAGAATTGAGATTTTATTTGTTTATCCAATTGTAAACAAAAACGGAAATAGGAATTAGGAAAGAACTAGGAGTTGTATGTTTGGGTGACAGGAGACTTGAAATGGTCCTTTTAGCTTTAGGGACATTTTTATACATGTCCCTCAAATATTACTGTGAACAGAAATAGTCCCTTATCTTTGTAAAGTATGACATATTTGCATTTGTTGTGACGCAAATTAGTGACTTAAGTCCAAATTTTACCATATTGTTGAAATTTGACTATAAAGGAGATAAAATGTTGTTGGATAGCAGTTGGGACTTAATGTAATGATATTTGGATGATTGATTTTCAATTCCAAATAAAAATAAAATTTGAAATCAAATGGTTAACTCGAAAGTGCAACAGTTGTTATTGAATTACATTAATGTTTAGATCCAAAATTTTAATTTTCTATTCAGATGCTTAACTCCTGACTATTAAGAAATGAGAATATTTTGAAATCACAAGAAAATTATTTATGAAAGTTGTAGATAACAGTTACTCTAACTTCGTTATCCTCTTCAACGTTCTTGTTTGACTAATGCTTGGACGAATTGATCAGTTGTCTCCAGGACACTTTGATAATAGGAGTCAGATCCACAAAATTATAAGTTTCCAACATATGAAAATTCATAAAACTTCCACGTAAATTTTTTTTTTTTAAATTATCTTAATAAAATAAACATAGAATACTTTTTACAAAACAATTAATACACTTATGAAAACTATTTTTTGAAGTTTCATATCTTCCATTTTGTAAAATATTCACATTAGAACATATTTTTCATATAATTGTATGATTTTATATATGATTTATAGAAACTAATCTAACATGATATGTCGTAGATATATGTAAAAGATCTAAGTATGAAACTCTAGAAATGATACTATTAAATTGTAATGTATTAATCTTATTTATAAAATAAAACTTGATAAATATCATTTAATGATAATGTAAAACTCTATTGGGATTTCTAAAATCACATTGCATTGAGCTTTTGAATTCACTACTAGAAACCCGGAAAAAAGCGACCAAAATTTAGTGACCAACGTTGGTCTGTCAAGAAAAGCGGCCAAAGTTGGTCGCTAAACTGGTGAAAATAATAAAATAATGATTTTAAATAGATTAGCAACCAAGGTTGGTCGCTAATTTCGTCAAACTGTTGACCGGACTGGTCAGACTTGCTTGGTCAAAGAAATACTCAGATTAGCGACCAACGTGTGTCGCTTATGAGGACCCACTTATAAAATTTTAATTATTATAATATTATTTAAATTAAATTATAAATATAAATAAATAAAATCTGAAATTAGAGACCAAAATTGGTCGCTAAATAAAGAGTAAACAGATGGAGACCAACTTTGGTCGCTAATCGGGGACCCAGTTCGATATTGTATATAATATATCTGATTTATATTTGGCGACCAACTTTGGTCGCTAATTTTAAATTATGTATATTTGGCGGCCAAAGTTGGTCGCTTTTCAGGTCAACATTTGTCAAAATTAAAATCACTTTTGTATTTACTATCTAAATAATATAAAATGTAAGCCGTTAACACTGTTGTAATACAAGTGATGAATAGACTAATATACTCTAACGTGCTATATATGCAGTTAAGTAGTACTACGAAGCGTGCGTGCATATCCATATATATATATATATATATATATAAGAACATGAAGCGCTCGAAACACAGGGACGAGTTCTTTTAGGTATTGATGCACTTGTAAATTGATTCATCGACTTATAATCTACTCATATGCATGTATATATATTAACAATAAATTAAAACGTCTCGACTTGTATCAATTAATATATATATAAGCTATATTCGATATAATATTAGCTAATGCACTAATACTTAGTGCATAGTATAGTATAGTATAATGTATTATATGATACACTATATATATATATATATATAAAAGAACATGAAGCGCTCGGAACACAGGGACAAGTTCTTTTAGGTATTGATGCACTTGTAAATTGATTCATCGACTTATAACCTACTCATATGTATACATGCATACATATTAACAATAAATTAAAACATCGCGACTTATATCAATTAATATAAATATATAAATATATATATATATATATATATATATATATATATATATATAAGAGCTATATTCGATATAATAGTAGCTAATGCACTAATACTTAATTCATAGTATAGCATAGTGTATATATATATATATATATATATATATATATATTTGTAAGTTTCTCCTTAAGTAAGTATTGATTTCTCCGAAGTTGTATCAGTTCTCAAGTAAGTATTGATTTAGTAGTTATCAAAATATAAAAATTACTGTGATTACATCTCAATGCAACTACTAAAAATATTTGGTGTCATAGTTACTTTGTGGGTCAATTTGGCCATGATGTTGTATATACGAGATTTGATACGTGGTTCAAACAATTTGTAAGTTTCTCCTTAAAATATTCTAACACTATGAAGGTAAACAATGTTTAGAAGTTATGCTAACTTATGAATTTTTTTAACAATCTGTAGGTAAATGATCCAAATAATGGTGTAAATCAATTTTTGAAAGATATATCTTGGGGACCTGGGGTTGAGGTCAGAATAATGTCTAAGTACGTTGTGAATGGTTATAAGTTTCATACTGAGTGTTGCTCTAAAAATAAAAATAGCAACAACAGTGGGGTGTGGTTCAAGGTGGTGATGGCAACCAAGATGGAGATATTGATTATTATGGTGTGCTCAAAGAAATAACAGAACTAGAATATACAGGTTGGCCATATAAGAAATTGATACTCTTTAGATGCAAGTGGTTTGACCCACATCCAACAAGAGGTACAAGAGTACACAATCAATACAACATAATTGAGGTTAATCATACGAGGGAGTATGATCGCTATGTTCCTTTCATAATTGCACATAATGTTAGTCAAGTGTATTATGCTCCTTATCCATTGCGGCGGAATAAGTCTGATTGATGGGTTGTAACAAAAACTAAGCCTGTGGGCAGGGTGGAAGTCGAGAATGTGTTAGATGTTGCATATCAAAACGATATCTCTACTTTTGACCAAATAGTGGACGAAGTTTTAGAAAATAATTTGGAACATCCTGAACACATATTGGAAGAAGTTGATATAAATGAAGTAATTACAGAAAACGGGGAAGAAGAATCAACTGATGAAGCTCAAACTAGTGAGGAAGAAGAATTCTCGGACGAGGAACTATACGTCGATGAGCTTTAAACAGTTGGTTTCTTTAACAACTCTCGTTTATAGCTAGTTTCTTTATATGTTTCAATCTAAATATGTATTATATTATGCAGATGGCAGGCAAGGGTCGAGGTAACAATGATTCTACTAGTTCTCGAGGTCGAGAAAAGGCTAGGAAACCAAAGAGGAGGGTAGAAGATTATACTCCATCTTGTCCTACCGTTTCAGAGATGCCTATGCCTATGTCTTTGCCTCCACCACAGGGCTATTCTGAGCTGCCACAACATCATCAGCACTAAACCTTCGTGCAGACACCAGGTCTTTCGTCACAGGGCCATAGGACTGTACGTCCGACATATAGTCCAGCTGCCGCACAGCCACGTGGATCTCAGCCATCTGCATCGCATGGACCGCATCGATCTATGTCACATCCACATGGATCACAGGCATCAGTGTCAGCCCCTCGGGTCACAGCCACTCGGGTCACAGCTATCAGTATCACGTCCCCTTGTGGCCCATACAGCTATGTCGCAGTCACAGGGCTCACAGCCATCTTCATCTGGGACTCCATCTATTATAGGCATTCGCTTGCTAGACACTAGCTCTGACTCCCCTACACCTTCCACACATGCCTCTGATATACATGCTTCGGACGGTGATGCTGATGATGACGAGGAGGTGCATCGACCAATATGGCAGGATCATCATAGTCCCTGAGGGTGATGGGTAAGAGTTATTTGTTATTTTTACGTTTATTATTTTGTACAATTTTACTAAGATATTAATGTGTTTTTTTTATTACATTGCAGGTTCATCCCTAGTAATATTACTACAAGGATGATCACCCAAGCCACCAGAAAACTATAAGATGGCCCTTATGCGACTTGTAGTGATTTCCCATTCTCCCTGAAGGAGCAAATTTTCAATGAATTTAAGGTATAAATGTTCGTTCAAGCAGTACAATTATTTATATTTATGATATTTCCATCTAAATATGTATTATAGAATATAGCTTTTATACACACACACACACATACTTACACTATACTATGCACTAAGTATTAGTGCATTAGCTAATATTATATCGAATATAGCTTTTATATATATTCGATAAAAGCTTAGTGCACTAATACATAATTATTCAAAAGTTAAGTGCATTAATACTTAGCTTTTATTAGCTAATATTATATTCGATATAATATTAGCTAATGCACTAATACTTAGTGCATAGTGTGTATATATATATATATTAGCTAATGCACTAATATACTATATACTATATTATAAGCAGCTAATGCACTTAACTTTTGAATGATTACTATCTAATAAAAGCTAAGTATAATATATCGAATATAGCTTTTATGATATTTCTATCTAATATGATATTTTCATATAATACTTAACTTTTGAAATACAGAGCAAGTGTGTATGGGAACACCGCTATAGCGCGGATGTGGATGCAAATTTTCATCTCAAGGCTCGCAAGCGGTTGTCGCGTTGTTTCTCCAAAGCTAGAAAGTTGAACCAGAAGCCTGGCTGGTTGCTTTAGCATTTATGGGAGGATTTGAAAAGGCAGTGGCTTACAGCAGAGTTCTTAGCGAAGAGCGAAAAAGGAAAGAAAGGCCGTGCATCTGAGAAGGAAGGTTCCTTGCACACTGGAGGTGCGATCAGCCTAGAGACAATAAAGAGAATAATGGTACGTAATTGCTTAATTTATTTTAATTTTCAAAGTATATCTATTCTGTTTCTTTAACTAAAATTTATGAGTTTTCAGGAAAAGAAGTTGGGGCGTCCGATTTTTGTGAGGAAAGTACTTTGTGCGGTGATTGAGCCGTAGGAAAGTCTAGTCGTTGGGATGAAGTCAACGCCTCCCTTAGAACCCAATTCAAAGTACGACTTTTATTTCTTTTTAGAGGAAAATCATTTTGAAATTGAATTTGAGTGTGATTATAGTTTTACCGTGTTTATTTTTCAAATAATTATGTGACCGGTATGAAATAACATGTAATTGGGATGAACAATTATATTTTCAAATTTTGAAAAGTACACAAAAATTAATGATAGTTACATAGAGTAATTACAAGTTGATTTTTAAATTCTCTCTAACTTTATTTTTCAAATATATTCTTCTTCTTATACTCTTTTTCTTTAATTTCAAATTTTCTCTTCTTATTTCAAATCTCTAGACGTGTCGTGATACTCCATAAATTTGAAGGAAACAAAAATATTGTGTCGTTACATAATAATGTTGAAAATTGCACCTAGTTACATAATAATTTTCAAACGCACCTCTAATTTTAGGTCCTTGGAATTTTCAATCCTACACTATTTAACAACTTGTATGGATGGTTGTTATCTATTATATGGTATTGTATTGTTACTTTAAATACGATGCTTGTTTTGATTGTTACTTATATTTATTGTATCGTATTGTTAAATCTGTCATTACGTAACGAGAAATGTGCTACTTTATGTAATGATCGATTTGGTGTGGTCGTGTCGTTACCTTGTCTTTTTCTCTCATCTCACCCTTCACTATTATCAAATAATTTTATTTTATCATTTACCCCACCTTTTTTATATAATGCTTTTACCCTGTATCATAGTTTTTCTTTATAATATTGCAAGTTTATTCTTCATATTGCCGGTGCGTAATATTATAAAACAACGCCAAATGATACAATTAATATATCCAAATTAGAGGCGCTTATCAGGCGGATTTGACAGATATTTACGCAATGGTTTGGCTTATCGGTTATCGGTTTATAAATGTAGTAATTCGTTATCCAACCAATAAGACATCAGGCGGATTGGTATTGGATTATCAATTATCGGGCGGTTTATCGGATTATCGACTAAAAAAATATTTTGAAGTAAAGCATCATATCTGCTTTGTCTTTGCAATGATTATGGATGAAGTAAATGAAACCTTTTGTATTAAAAACTAAATTAGTTGAGCAAGACCAGAAATCAGACTGAGAAAAATCAAGATAGTAAACCTGGCCAACTGGAATATGAAGAAGAGAGAGACCACCCAATTGAGCTCGACATATGGATCAATGGAGACATGGAGCACTTAGAATGTCACATATCCATCTGGGAGAAATTTAAAACCAATTTCAAAGGCTTTAAAAGCCTTATATTTGAAATTTGAATAAAAAGTTAAAAACTTCATAGGCTTAAAAGCCTTATATTTGAAAAAATCATTACGAACTTAAGATAATACAATGAACATTAAAAAAATATAACTCATAATTTGGAAGTTCTTTTTTTTTTTTTTAATTTAAACTTGCAAAATAAATTTTACATTTTACAACAACTAAAATTTAAAAAAGAAGAAGAGTAAATTCAAATTTGAATTATTAAATATAATCTTCAAACTTCAAAAGTTTGCATTGCCCTATTAAGTTCTTCATAATCAATATGAACTTCTTGGCCATCTACTGGAGTGTTGAAATTCGAATTTAAAAATTTAAAAATTTAAATTAAGTGGCTACATGAAATTATTTGATAAGACCAGTATGTAAGGATCAAACTTTAAAGGCTTTCATTTCATATTTTCATTGCATAATAATACTTCAAATTAACTTGTCTAATAAACTAACACATTAAGCTTAAATAAGTCTAATAAAATTCAAAATATACAAATTGTCTCAAATCAACTTAAATACGAATTTCTGGAGGAAAGTTTTAAGTGGCTAATAATAATTTTTTTTCAAAAAAAAATATTACTTCAAGTGGCCAATAATCATTTTGGATTACTTTGGTATATCATTAACAATTAAATTGTTCTTCCGTATAGAAAAAATATCAATTTTTAATACCCAGAAAAAATCAACAACACTAACAAATTTCATGAATTTTAAAAATTGTATGGATTATAATGATGAATTCAGTAAATGATATTAAACCTAAATTTTAAAACCTCAGCATATAAACTTATTGAAACAATCCCTGAACCTGATGAAGTTGAAAGAAAAGTATTAAAAAATATTCACGTAACATTACAAAAGAAGCGCTAAAGATATAGAAAATTTGCATTTCAATTATCAGATTCCTTGTCACGCTCTAAGCAAACAGAAATTGTTCACATGATTAAATAGAGGAGCTTCTCCTCATTTCAAATCACACCAGTTCAAGATATTTTCACTCTTGTATTTCTTTCTCCTCCTTTATTTTCATTATAGACTATTTTGTAATAGAGTGAGTGTTGGGAAACACTTGTGTGAACCCTTTATTTGGAGTGATCTTCTGAGGTTATTCTCTTGGGGTATTTGGGATTAATTAGAGTATTTACTCTAATTTTGTACTCTTGTTGGTATAGTAAATTTGCTCCTCTCCATTTGTGGACGTAGGTCACCTTGACCGAACCACATTAAATTTGTGTCTTCTTTATCTTCTTTAATTGCCGTTATTATCAACTTGCATTGTCTTTGTTATTGTCACAATAATGTTATTTGGCTAAATCTCGCACTACTCGGTTTTCCGATCCTAACATAATATTTAGTGGTATTCACATAAAAGCAACTTCATCATTAATTATAGGGTCTCGACTTGAAAGCCTAAGTATGAAATTGTTTTTGTTATGGACCTCGCTTAAGACTTCGAACTCGAATTTTTCTATATCACGTCCCAATCAAGGACGGAGCTAGCCTTTCGGTTGCAGGTTCAGCCAAATCTAGTAATTTTGGTTCAACTCCTGTATTTGTCTTAAAAATATTAATGTAGAACTCAGTAGCTTAAAAATAAGTTTCATATCCTGGCTCCGCCTCTGAGTAAAAGTAATATCATAAATCAAAAGATTTTTATTTTCATTGGAGCAAGTTGTAGTCCTTATTTCTTTTTCAAACTTCACTTAGTCAAATACTCCATAACTTTGCCTGCATGTAATATTCTAATCCATACCTCTTATCAAATATCATATTAAACAAATTAACTATGTTTTGAGCTAGCTACAAATAAGAAGATTCTCAAGTTCTTGAGTCTTTCTTTTCTTTTTAGGAACTATAAATAGCTGAGAAAATAATATTCACTTAGAGAATTTTAGTTGATATAACTACTTCAAATGCTACCAATAAAGAAATTAAGAAATACCAACCTTACTTGATGATTCGCCAATATCGTTTTCTTTATTAAATGTTAAATCTTTGTGGTATTCTTCAACCTGACCGTGGCTTTCTTTATACATATAGAAGACGACACCCACAGCAATTAAAAAGGATGATCAATCCTATGTTAATGCGGGATACTTGGTGCTTCGGGCTCGCTCTTTAATCAACCGAGATTGGAGATTTAGCATAACCATAGCCGAGTTTTTTCTAGCTCTTAAAGAATTGAGAAGAGAGCAAGTCATCGTCATAAAAATATGATTTTGGAAATTCGCAGAATTATTTTTCAACAGTCAAGTTCGCGCCCAATCATTTCATTCAACAGAAATTTAAAAAACTTTCTGCGGAATAGACATCTTATCAACAAACAGGCACCTTCAAGAATGTATAACAAGCTAATACAGTTGTCCCTTTGAACCCGCACAAATGTTCTTTGCTGCAATAATTAGGGAAAGTAGAAAATGGAACAGTTAGTACAGTTTACATAGAGGAAGCACACAGCCATAAGTATGTTGTTATAGTGACGGAAGTCGGTAGCCATACCTTAGATTCTAAATCAGGAAGTAACGATGAAGCAACTCGGCTGCTGAAGGACGCTCCTGCGGATCCTTCTTCAAGAGCTGACGAATTATATCTCCGGAAGTTTCATCTACCTTTTCTTCTGGAATTTCACCAGATTTCTTTAACTCCTCAAATTGCCTGGATCTTTCATATTCAGTTTCCAATGGACATGACAGCTCAAAAAGCACTAATCCAAGCGAAAACATGTCGGATTTTGGGCTAATTAACCAGGGATCAATAGACAACTCGGGGGCTCGATACATCATATTACCCAATCCATCCCCAAACGGAATTGAGCCATCTCCAATGTTACAAGCTAAATGAAAGAAAAAGAAAAGTTAAAAAGCTACAAGTTATTGTTATGATCCATCTTGATCAGTACTCCATCCGTTTTAATTTAGATGATGTAGTTTCACGAGGCACAAAGTTTAAGAAAAAAAAAGAAAAGCTTTTGAAACATGTGGTCCTAAAAGCTTAAGGGGCAAAAGTTTTGTGGAGCCATAATATTTGTATGGCTATAAAAACTTCTCATTAAGGAAAAAGTGGGTAAAATAAAAAGTTTAAAGTTAAATTGTTTCTAAATATAGAAATGTGTCATTCTTTTTGGAACGGACTAATAAGGAAAGTGTCATTTAAATTGAAACAGAGAGATAGTTAAAGAGTTAGTTAAACTCAATTAATGGTTAAGCTAGCTGATTAGGAGTAACGAGTAGTAGACGTGGATGGCTAGGATTAGACTTGCATTTCAATTACTAACAGTTCGGGTTCGAAGTACAGCATACATAAACATCACGTACAAATGCATTGGCTCAGATTTTGGATGATTTCAATAAGGGGCGGCTCGATCCTAAAGCCACTAAAGCAGTGGCTTTAGGTCCCCCAAAAATTAAGGCCCCAAATAATTATATATTTATTATTAGTGAAAAGTAAAAAATTTGTAATCATATGTTGTCGATTTTTTATCAAACACTACGTTCTACCTATTTTTGAAATTAAAAGTGATAGAAAAATTGTACAAATAGAAGAAGATACTCTAATTTGCATATGTGAAGTCTTAATTCTATTTTTTAAATGTTTCTATTACTTATAAAATAATTTTAATATTTTCTCTAACAGTTGCCTCAATTGAAAAAAGTTTGTAAATTGAAATCAATAAGAACTAACTTAAGATCAACAATGACTCGTGAGAATTACACATACTTGAAGGAATATGATCTTCTTTGTTGATTCTCAATGGTTTACATGATCCCTATTTATAGTGCTAGAATACAAATCAAAGACCAACATGGATTAGTATAGGGACTAAATCAAATCAATGGAAGATATGGAATAATAAAAGATATTCTCCTAACATAAAAGATACTCCCCTAATATAAAATATAATCTCCTAATATAAAAGATATTCTCCTAATATAAAAGATATTCTCCTAATAGTCCCCCTCAGCTTGAACGTGGGTAGACTGAAACGTTTAAGCTGGATCGAAACGAGTCAAATACGTATCTCGGGAGTCCTTTAGTAAAGATGTCCGCATACTGTGATGAAGACGGCACATGAAGAACTCGAATGTGACCGATCTGAACTTTCTCCCGAACAAAGTGAATATCCATCTCTACGTGTTTGGTACGCTGGTGCTGCACGGGGTTGCCTGACAAATAAACGGCTGAGACGTTGTCACAATAAACTACCGTAGCTTTGAGGACCGGAACATGAAGCTCAAGAAGCAAATTACGGATCCATGTAGCTTCAGCTACGGCATTTGCTACCCCCCTATATTCGGCTTCAGCACTGGACCGGGATATGGTAGGTTGTCGTTTTGAAGACCAAGAGATGAGATTGTTTCCCAGAAATATGCAATAGCCTGATGTAGAACGTCTAGTATCCGGGCATCCCCCCCAGTCGGCGTCAGAGTAGGCGACCAAAGCATGATCAGGAGATGCTGAAATCCGAAGACCGATATCTATAGTGCCATGAATGTATCTCAAGACCCGTTTCATGAAAGCAAGGTGTGGCTCTCTTGGTGCGTGCATGAAAAGGCAAATCTGTTGA
>MCJB01042614.1:2935-93369 GCA_002018475.1 Nicotiana obtusifolia
CCCCCCCCGTACTTTCAATCATTTACATACCTACTGCATGCACCACCTGCTTGATTATCATTGAACCCGAGCTCATCCCTTGAAGCGATGTTGCCGGTTCTTTGTGTTGTCTGGTTTGCAGGCACACTGGGACGGACTCGAACTCCTCTATTTAAATTATTTGAGGCACTCGACAGTGTTTGCTGGAGCTCAGTCATTATCCGGTCCTATCTAGAGAGATGATCGATAAAATCTCTTTGATGTGCTCTTAGAACTTACACCATATCAGCCACAAGTTCATCATTCATATTATCAAGGGTAGGACTCCTTCCAAGCCGAGTATTTCGTCCTTCATCGGAGTTGCTTCATTCCTATCGTTGCGGGTTTCACCGGTAGAATCATCAAGCTGGTCTCAACCACAGAGATTGTCCTCATGCTCATTGACGTTGTTTGTTCCAACATTGAGCGAGTTGTTGCCATCATTAGATACCATATCTGTTTTTGCTTTACTAAATCAAAGCATCAAAATACGTTAGTAAAAGATAAAATGGATCAAAGTAATACCACAATTGTCTATGCCCCACGGTGGGCACCAAATTGTTTACCTGTAAAATAATGTATTTGAATTTGTAATGTAGTTTATAAACATGTAAATTAAATTTATCCAAGAAAATAAAATGATAAAGAATAAAATTGAATAAAGTAAGAAACACTTGAAGAAGAGACGTGTTTGGGCCTTGAATTATACTTTTCAGGTAGCAAGAACAATATCTAGAACAAAGTACTTGGCAAAATAATATTAAGAGAATAAGTTTAGCCTTTTTTCATACAAAGTATTCGTGTCCTTACAATAAGTACATATTCCTCTATATATAGCTATATTAAGGTTGACAGGATTTCCAAATCAAGTTCTTCCTTAATGAGAATAAAGACCCTTATTGATAGCCGCATAACAGTTGAGTGTAAATGCTAAGATTATTTGTAAAGGTCGCTCTTTAAATGCTGCCTTCTTCAACCAGTATCTTACTTTCAAACATTCCTCTCTCCGGTCTTGATGTCACCGGAACTCATACAACACCGGACACATACTTGGATTCGATGTCAGTTATTTGATGACTCGTCTCCTACATGTCTTTACTGCCATGTGCTTGCTTAACAAACATCCACCTGTCATCTTCTAATTTTACCTATACATCAACCAAACAAAATAATATATTATGTTGAATTTCGTACATGGATTGCTTCTCCGGAAACACCAACCAAACAGGCCCCAAGTGTAGAGCTAACTCTCTTTCTTGTCTATTTTTAACGTAAGCTTTCATGCTAGCGCTACTTCGTACACTTTTAATTTAGAACGTTTTAAATAGTCTTTATCATAACAGTACATTGACAATTAATTAACATTTATTATGTACGTATTAATTTTTATATGGTCAAAGTCTATCTTCAATAAAAGCTTCCACATGCATATGCACGATGCATCTATCAATAATCACTTGCTCCTATTACTTAAAGCTCATATCATTGAAATACTACAGCTTGTTCAAATAAAATGTTCAAAATTCAACATGGACCATCAGTCACTCTCAGCACACACATTCAAAGTGTCTCCATCGTCCGGCGACTCGAGGACATTGCCAGCACAAGGAGTCGTCGACGAACCACATCATCGGTAGCCCGGTTTTCAAGTGATCAGTACTGAATAGGGGCATTAGTAACTGTGTAAGGATACGTGCAGCGAATAATAGTAGAAGAAATGTTATCGACACTGTTGATGATGAGGTGGTTTCAACTGTAGAAAGTGAAGGAGAATCAATAGATGAGAAGGCAGTGGTTATGTTAAGGAAAAAGATGAAAGGGAAGATCTCAGATAAGAATGGAGAGTGGATGGAATCAGTTAGAAAAGGAATAATTGGTGGTGCAATGTTGATTCAGCTCGTTAACGAAGATATTGATCCTGGTTAGCTTTTCAATCATAATTACACAAGTTGCTGTCGGTTATATATAAGTTTTTTAATTTCATTTTATATAATTAGAGGAAAAATCTTCCTTGTAAGAATTTACCTCTCAATGAATTTTTTGCATAATAGAAGATGAGAAGATTAGACTTTAGACTTATGCTAGATAAAAGTGAAACTTATTTGACAAGATATATAAGAAAAATAAATAGAACCTAAGACAATTAAATTTGATGGTTGTCAAACTAAAGCATTTTCCATCTTGTTTCGACCATTAGGTTGATTGAAGGTTTGAGAGAATATGAACTAGTTTTGTACAACAACCAAAAATAAATAAACCCGTTTTGTCCTTCCAGATTGTCAAACGCCAACTTGAGTTAACATGGTACTCGTACAAATAATTTATTGTCCTACTTATTTTAACATTTGCCTATTATACATTTGTCCCAATTGAAATGTAATATCTCGCTTTTACATGCATTATTGATCTAAAGTACAATTACGGATTGTTTGGTCCGTAAATAAGTTATGAAAAAATTTGTTATATAGGGATTAGTTATGCAGAAAGTGGTAATATAGAAATTAGTTATATAAAAATTAATAATGCAAGAATTAGTTATATAGAAGTTAGTAATAGAAGAATTGATAGGAAAATAATCTTGATATCTCAAAAAGAAATATTCCAAAACTATATCTAGATTCATTTTCTCACTATTATATTAATGAGTCTTTATTATGGTAATTATGTTAAATATATTTGTAACAGGAAATTAGTTTAATTTTGAATTCTATTGGGAAAAGATAAATCTGATTATTGAATGCTCATTAGTGGGTAATTTGAACGTTACTGTTGAAAGAATAATTGACCATTTGATAGCCTCAATGGCTTTGAATTTTAACGTTTTTTGTACGCTTGGATTTTAACGTTTTTGGAAGCACTGAAAAGCCTTTTTGGCTTGGAGAGTTTTCATATCAGATTGTGCATTTCTTTTGCACTATTTATACTATTTTGGTTTTACATCTCGAAAAGTGTGTGAAGAAAAAAAAGTAAAAACTTCCCTTCTCATTTTCATCTATTCTGCTGAATTTTTGTGTGGGCGAAATATTCTTAAGAACAGTATTTTTGACACGTCTCAAGTTAAATCTTCTTCAAAATCTAATATTTTTCGAACAAGAATTACAATATAGGGAGTATATCTCATTGAAATGTTGTATTAAAGAAACAAATTTTGAAGATCATGAGGTCGATCGAGACATCTTTGATATCATAAGAATTTAATGTTTACCCAAGATTACGAGTAACAATTAAATTTATTGTGGTTTTAAGCATATGCGACCTGATTTAATACAGTTAATAAATAAACAGAAATAGAGATTAAATTAGTAAACAAGAAAAAAGCAAACCGCCAAGATTGAGTGATCTTTCCGTGCTAAAGGCTCTTTGAAATAAAATATGAAGTAGACAGATGAGCAAAAGTAGACTATAGCTTTTCTTTATATTGATTGTATATTGTGTCCCCTTTACAAATGGGGCTGTTTGCTTATAGGAAAGGTGAAGAATTCTATACAAGGTAAAAATCTCATTTACAAGGTAAGATATCCCTAGAATTAATGGATTCAACGTCTATATTGATCTGAGCCGCGATTCCTGCCGAGATGTTTGTGTATCACGAGATTTCCGGTCTTTCGGTTACGCAAATCAGATAACTTTACCATAGGATATTTTACCCTGATCGGCCTCGACGATTTCACTTCGAGCGCTTTGGCTTCGAGCTTCGTTCAGACGACATCCGGTCTCGGACTTCTTATGTTTGATATTTCGGTCTCGACCTCTCGGTTGGTAGCTCCAATCGACGTTGGTCGTCAAAACCCAAAATCGGTATTTCCTATGTAAGAGATCGGGTTCGACCCTATACAGATAGTCTCCTTGTTTTTTAGAGAGTAATAACAAGAAACGATATGAGCCACTACTTTCAAGATTAGGTTAAGTGGAGACATACTTATAGTGAACGACACGGAATTTGAAACGTTAAATCAGATAACACAAAACGTCTTATTGATGAATGACGGCAGAATGATGACGCACGTGGCCAGTATCAAAAAGGTCTTTTCATGTACCAACTGGAAACAAACTCTGCGATCCCTGCAAACACCAATTATTGCTTTCTCATTTCGGGTTTTGAACCGCCACTTTTGAAAAGTATAAATAGCCCTCTCATTCTTCAATTTTCAAGTTTGTGTCATTTGAATACTATATTGCCCAAGTTCTCTAAACTCTGTTCTTCAAGTAACTTCTCTTTCTACACTTGCATATACTCGCTTTCCATCTCTTTAACTTCAATGGCGAAAACATCTAAGTCTGTTCCTCAGAAGCAACAACCTTCTTCCTCTCAACCCACTGAAGAGGCCGAGCCTCCTCTAAAAGCTTTATACCGGTCGGATGCTCAATCGGCTCCGACTTTAAGGTAGAGAAAGCTTCCTCAGTACCGGGTTGGGGCGAACCGGTCGTTAGGTATATTAGCTCAATCACGAGCAAAACCCTTGATAGGGTGAAAATGGAATGTAACTGGGTTGGCAAAGATGTGGTAGTCCCCTTTCCGGACGAGGCGATTACCACCCACGTGGAGGGCTATTTGAGTGTTTATACTTACCTCTTCACGTTGGGACCTTTGGACCCCATTATCGTCGCCTTTTGCAAAAGGTACAATGTTACATTAGGTCAGATTCCCCCTTCGGTTTGGCGAATAATTCATTTTTTTTGTTTTTTTGTGAGTAAGGTCGATGGGCATCCTTTCACCATCGATCATTTACTTCGACTATACAGTCCCCGAGAACTCGCCGGGCTAGCAAAGCCCCATTTTCGAGCATTGACGAGGACAAGGACCGGGGTTGGATGGGCCGATTTGTTCGAATAAGGACGTCGGACCTAATCCCTGCAGAAGATATGTCATTCCCTGAAAAGAGGAACATGAACGGTAAGAATCATTTTCCTACCCAAATTCATCTGTTGTTCTTCCTTTGATATCTCACTAATATACTTTGTAAGATGCAGCCGTTTCTCAAATGCCGGCTACGATTCAGCGCTTAGAAGAGTGGGTCCGGAAGGTGGTAGCTCAAAGGACCTACTCAGAGTGCGCCTGGCATGAGATATCGAAAGGCCTATGGGAGGCCAAAAATCATGGTGAGACCGATAATGCTCATATTTCATGCTTTATGTGATCGGTGCTGCTGTTAACTCATTTCCTCCTTTCTTTGCAGGTCTATCGAAGGACGCTGAATTGAGGCTGACGTCCCCCGGTAGAGAGGTTCCCTGCCCTCCCTTTGTCTCGGAGAAGGAGGGAGAGAAGAAGAGAAAAGAAGTCCCCGGTCCCTCTGAGCTCGAGAAAAAGAGAATTAAGAAGAAGAGCATAGCTCGTAAGCCCAGAATTGCCGACTTGGCTATCCAATTGAGCGATGACTTCGAGGAAGATAGGGACCTCGGTATTTCAAGCAACGAGCCATCTCGGGCAGTCCCCGAGCTGAGGATGAAGCTTGCATTCCTCGAGTAGAGGACCTCGATGCAGGGGTGAGGACCGAGGTTTGCGCCGATGTAGGGGAGGCAGTACAGGGAACCTCGGATCTCCCAGAAGCAATGGACTCTCCTTCTTTCTCGGAGGCAACCTTCAATGAAGCCCGGGCTGCAAGGATGCATACGCCGAGCAAAGGCCACGTACCGGCAGGGTCCTTTGAAGACTTTTTCGACGGTGTGCCATCGGCTGACACCTTCAGGCTCGAAATGCTGAGGAAGAGTCCCTCCGCCGAGACGAGCGGGGTATCTATCGGTCCCAAGTTGGTCGATAGATTTCCCGCTCCAAGTTCCAATCCTGATCGGAAAAGGATAATAAAGTTCGTCATTCCCGAAGAAGCTAGGGCTCTGGCCGCCCTCGTGGGCGTGGCGAGCTACCTTCGGTGTCTGGTGACCGAGGAAGATCAGGCTGCAATGGATGCGCTGGATAAGGCCTATTTGTTCAATGAGGCTCAACATGCAGCAAATAAGGTAAAATTTCTTACAGGCTTTGTTTGGTGTTTGTTATCTTACTCTTCGACCTGTACTGACCATTTTATTTTCTTTCATATTTGTAGTCTTCGGTGCTTCATCATGATGCTTTCCTTCGGTTAAGGGAAGAAAAGGCACGTCGTCAGCGACTCGAGGGGGCGATATCGACTCTTGGGGATGAGCTGGACTTCATGCGCAGGGAGAATGATAAAACACTCGACCAGCTGGGGCAGCAACTTGACCGAGAAAATCAATCCGATCCGGATTGAGCGAGGCCAAGGCAGAAACCAGTGAATGGAGAGCTAAGGCCGATCTGCTGACTTCGGAAAAGGAGACCCTCCGGGCTCGCGTAATCCCTCTGGAAGAACAAGTTTCGGAGGCGCAAGAGAAAATCGGGACTCTGACTAAGAGCACCGATACACTTCAGTCCCAAGTCGAGACGGTCATTTCGGATCGTGATGTTCTGGTCAACGAGCTGCAATCGGCAAAATCTAAGATTGCCATGTCTAAAGCTGATGCCGATGATCTAATAGCTCAATACAGGGCCGATGCTGAGGCTGCCCAAGAGCAATCACAGATTCTGGTTGAGTATGCCAAGTGCCAAACCCGTCTTTCCGTTCTCAAGGAGTTACAAGCTCGAGGCTTCGATCTATCCACCGAGGTTGATGATGCAGCAAAGATTGAAGCCGATGATAGAAAGCGGGCCTTCCCTGAAGAAGAAGAAGAAGATTCCGAGAATTCTGATTGATGTCGTATGTTGTATAATATGTCTTTCTAGGATTCTCATTTTTTTGTAACACACTTTATTTTGTATATATAAAAGAATTTCCCTTTTTTGTTTGATTCTGTTATGAAATTTCCAATTTGCAAACTTTCCTGCATCCCAGGCTTAGTTAAGACTTAGCTTATTTCCCAGTAGATTTTCTCCTTTCATGGCCGATTGGATAAGGCCTAAGCCTCGAAAGGGGGTCGAGATTTACCTTGATAGGTCTTATTCCTTTTCGAATTTTATTAATTCGACATGGCCTTGGCCCGTTAAGAAATTGGAATTCTGTCTTAACAGATTTCAACTCGATTCGGTCTTAGCCTTTTACGAATTCGGATTTGCCTTAATAGGTCTTACTTTCCTTCGAGTTTTATTAACTCGATAAGGCCTTGGCCTTTTAAGGAATTGGGGTTTGCTTTGATCGGTCTTTCCTCTCTTCGAGTTTTACTTGGTTCGGCCTTAGCCTTTTATGATTTGGGATTTGCCTTAACAGGTCTTACTTCCCTTCGATTTTCGTATGAAGTTCTGAACAACGCTAATTTCTGATCATGTAATAAAACTTGAAGGGGCCCTTGGGCTCGGAGACAGGATATTGGTGCTGAAAAGCTTTCATTAGCATTTAGGTGCTTGTACAATTTGCTTAGGGGGTAGTTCAGTCTATTCGGACACGGTACTTTCGACCGTTTGACCCTTACATTGATTCCTAACAATCTACGGGAAGTTTCCCCGAATTGAAATGACCAAACAATGAATCGAAATAGATAAGTGATCTTCTGATAATCATGGTCGATCGAAGTTGTGCACCAAATATTATTATCTTCGATGAGCGACCGATCTAGGTTAGCACGATTACTAGTTACCTCATTAAAAATCTTGCCGTAAAACCCAATTTGGGACAAAACCGGTCGAAGGGAAAAAGAGTGCAACGCGTGATTTCAGTCCTAATGTCATGCGCTTCCTGGTCTGAGAAGAGCAAGGTACGCAATTTCCTATTTATTACGTCAGTAGAACCTTAGGAGAAGCCGAAACTAGATACCCGCATCTAGAAAAATTAGCACTCGCTTTATTGAGTGCCTCTAGGAAGCTAAAACCCTACTTCCAGTTCCATCCTATATGTGTAGTAACAACTTACCCCCTAAGAAATATAATGCATAAGCCCGAGCTATCCGGCAAATTGGCCAAGTGGGCCATCGAAATAAGCGGGTACGATATCGAATATCGGCCTCGAACCTCGATCAAATCTCAAGTATTGGAAGATTTTGTCGCCGATTTTGCGCCGTCACTAATTCCTGAGGTCGAAAGGGAATTAATGACCAAATCGGGTACTCCTTCGGGAGTGTGGATCCTGTTCATAGACGGTGCCTCGAATTCGAAAGGATCGGGGCTTGGTATCGTATTAAAACCTCCAACGGGAAACACTATTCGACAGTCTATCAAGACTGTAAAATTGACTAACAACAAAGCGGAGTATGAAGCTATGATTGCATGTTTAGAACTAGCCAAAAGTCTGGGAGAGGAGATAATCGAAGCCAAATGCGATTCCCTCCTCGTGGTCAACCAAGTAAACAGGACTTTCGAAGTCAGAGAAGGGCAAATGCAGAGGTATTTGGACAAGCTTCAAGTCACGTTGCACAGATTCAAAGAATGGATCTTGCAGCACATACCTCGGGAACAAAACAGTGAAGCCAACGCCCTCGCCAACCTAGGATCGTCGGTCGAACACGAGGAAATTGAGTCCGAAAAAGTTGTACAACTCTTAAGGTCGGTGGTGGAGGAAGGCCATGCCGAAATCAATTCGACAAGCTTGACCTAGGATTGGAGGAACAAGTATATAGAATATCTCAGCTCAGGAAAACTCCCTTCGGACCCCAAAGAATCGAGAGCATTACGCACAAAAGCACCAAACTCTTTACCCTAGATTACGAGTAACAATTAAATTTATATGTGGTTTTAAGGATACGCGACCTGATCTAATACTGTTAATGAATAAACAGAAATAGAGATTAAATTAGTAAACAAGAAAAAAGCAAACCGCCAAGATTGAGTGATCTTTCCGAATTTCTTTAAGAGGACGGACTCAATCTCATCGTCTTCGAGATCATTTCCCTTTATGGCGCATGTGTATGCTATTACATGCTCATTTGGGTAAGATGTCCCATTGTATTTCGGAATCTCCGGCATGCGAAACTTCTTCGGTATAGGTTTTGGGGCGGCGCTAGATGGAAAGGGTTTCTGTACAAATTTCTTTGAGTCCAAACCTTTTAAAATCGGAGGTGCTCCTGGTATTTGGTCCACCCTCGAATTATATATTTCTACCTTTTTATCATTGGCCTCGATCTTCTTCTCGCCTTACTCGACCCATCTGGTCAACTCTTCGAGCATTATCATGATCCCGGCGTTTGCCCCCGATCCGCCTTCGCTTGGTTCCACTGTGATAGGTTCATTTTCGGGGATAATTTCCTGAGGAGGGCCAGTCCCTATTCCGTTTGGAACTTGGCTCCGATTTTGCAAATGAGCAATGGCCGCTTGCTGGGCTTGCAACATGTTGAATATCATCCTGAGGCTAACCCCCTCCTCCTCGTTGTTCTGTTTTGCCGAGCGGTATTCTCTTCGGATACTATTCGATGGACCAGGGGTCCGATCCATATCGACCGCTATTTGGGAGTTAGCGTCGATTGGGACTTCATTTCCGGCTGCCAAGTTGTCATTTTCGCCCTGGTGGTTGAATTCGCCATTGACGAATTGAGGCACAGATTGAGAATGTGACATAATTGTACTGTAACCTGAAAGAAAAAAGGTGTTCTACAAAGAACAAGCGTAAAATAGTCTGCGTAACAAAAAGCTGTATTAAACGATCACAATCATCCTTAGCCCCACGGTGGGCGCCAAACTATTTACCCTAAATTACAAGTAACAATTAAATTTATATATGGTTTTAAGGATACGCGACTTGATTTAATACAGTTAATGAATAAACAGAAATAGAGACTAAACTAGTAAACAAGAAAAAAGCAAACCGCCAAGATTGAGTGATCTTTCCGTGCTAAAGGCTCTTTGAAATAAAATATGAAGTAGACAGATGAGCAAAAGTAGACTATATCTTTTCTTTATATTGATTGTATATTGTGTCCCCTTTACAAATGGGGCTGTTTGCTTATATAGGAAAGGTGAAGAATTCTATACAAGGTAAAAATCTCATTTACAAGGTAAGATATCCCTAGAATTAATGGATTCAACGTCTATATTGATCTGAGTCGCGATTCCCGCCGAGATGTTTGTGTATCACGAGATTTCCGGTCCTTCAGTTACGCAAATCAGATAACTTTACCATAGGATATTTTAGCCTGATCGGCCTCGACGATTTCACTTCGAGCGTTTTGGCTTCGAGCTTTGTTCAGACGACATCCGGTCTTGGGCTTCTTATGTTTGATATTTCGGTCTTGACCTCTCGGTTGGTAGCTCCAATCGACGTTGGTCGTCGAAACTCAAAACCGGTATTTCCTATGTAAGCGATCGGGTTCGACCCCATACATTAATAATTAGTCCTTTTCATTCTGAATGCTTCTTTTACTAGTATACTCTTTATGATAAATCTTAAATTTATCTTTTTCTTTGTGCCTTTTGATTTGGTTTTGTGTTATAAAGGAATTAGGATCCTGTGGTTGGTGTATGAAAAAGGAATGGTGGAGTTTGGCTCTTTGGCAACTGAACATGCCTTAGGGTTAGGGATGAAAATGTACCAAAAAGGTAAATGATTGAATTAAAAAGGTTTAATCATTGTAAAACAACAATACTCAGAAGACAGGGAGGATGTTTGTATTTCACCCAAAATCTTACAAACAAGTTCTTTTAACCCTTCATGTTTTTTCTAAAAAGTTTTTCACTTTTCCTTTCACATTTAACGCAGAGGTGAACGGAAAAATAAAGAACACAGATAGATTCTAAATCTCTCTTCATGCAAGTATTTCATGATTCATTCTAACTAGTGATCATTGTAATCACAAGTTTTACACAAGTTACATCTTAAGCCGTTTATAATTATATTTGAGTTACAGAGAAGAAAATTGCTACAACGAATAACTAATATGGCTCTGGCATTTCTCATCAACCTTCTACAAAAATTCTTCACAATAGATTTTTTTTTATTTGGTTGTTTAGTTTGGAAAGAATTACCATTGCTTTCTTCTAACAGAATCTTTTTTATAGTATAGAAGAGATAAAACTTTTGAGGAAGGATCCTAAATATCGTGGGTGTGTTTGGTACAAAGGAAAATATTTTCGGGAGAATATTTTCTAGTCCCCGTACCCCATACCCTTACCCCCAACAACCCAAAACCCCCCACGACCCCACCCCACCCTCATCTTAAATAGAAATAATTATATAGAGTACTTTTTTTCATGTTGTAGATAGAGTATTTTTTTTTTATTTTAATAAAATGAGTATTTTCTTTTTATTACGTAGAAAAAATACTTTATTTCATTCAACAAATCGAGTACTTTCTTTTTATGTCATAGAAAGAGTACGTTTGTTTTATTTCAACAAGAAAAAGAGTATTTTTTTTCAGTTATGGAGCTCAAATTTTAACGTTGTTCTTGTGTGAAAAAGTAAAGCAATATATGAGCTCATTTGGGTTTGTGTGAACCTTTTAAAGAATAATTAATTTCTTGAAGAAAATAGAGTCCTGAAAATATTAGATATTTGGGGGGAGGGGGAGGGGACGAGGAGAGTAACATACAAAATTATTTTTCTAAAAGATATTTTTTACAGTATAATCAAACACTATAAAATATTTTTCAAGAAATTTTTTCATTCACCAACTAAATATAGGAAAATAAGTGATAAACCACCAATTTTCTAGGAAAAAGGAAAATATTTTCCTCCGTACAAAACACACCATGTACCTCCCACTATATATGTAAGTGTAAAACAAACTGTTTTTCAACCAAATACTATGAAATAAAGTATATTTAGTTAATTTCTGCTAAAGCTGAAAAGCTACTCAAAAGTTTGAACTCTTGCAAAAACTGAAGAACTTTTCATTTGAAATTAAGAGAGAGAAGGTCTGAGGCGATAGAGAGAGAAGTAGACGACATCTTCGAAGAAGCTCCAAGATGCCAGCCAGCGTAATTTCGGCTGGTCGGCCACCTCAGAACATCACACCAACACCAAACATCATCTCATCCCCTCCCAAACCCCTCGATTACACACAACTACTTAAACCAACAATGTTAAATAACAACCCAAATTCGAACCCTAGCGGAGGAATCGAACGAATTCTGATTAGGAAGGCAACATACATGCATGGGCAACCGATTGTCAAATACACAGAAGCAGAGGTTTTCCGTATGAACATCATAGAAGGTCTGCAATTTGCGGTACTAAGCAAGTTTTCATACGGGTGGCCGGACTTGCAGGAGCTTAGAAAAATCATTCCAATTCAATGTGGCATCAGAGGTGAGTGTAACATTGGTCTGTTCAGAGATAAACATGTGCTCATTAGATTAACTTTGTGGGAGGATTTCATAAAAATCACTTCAAACAATACATACTACCTTAAAGCCAAAGATGGCATCGAATATCAGATGAGGCAGTTCATTTATGATACAAAGTTCAAACTTGGAGAAGAAACGTCTATGGCTATAGCATGGATTTCTTTCCCACATCTGCTTCCCACTTATTATGTAAAGGAGTGCTTATTTTCCCTCGCCTCTGCTGTTGGCAAGCCATTGCATCTGGATGCAGCTACAATAAATAAAACAAGGCCAAGCTGTGCAAGAGTTAAAGTTTTAGTGGATTTGCTAGCGGAATTGCCACAAAAGGTTAGACTAGACATAGAGAATGAATTAACTAGGGAAACCAGAACTGAATGGATCAGAATACAGTATGACTATCTCCCAAAATACTGTAAACAATGTAAAATTCAAGGGCATGAAATGATTGAATGTTGGAAGACACATCCGGAAATTCTTGGCACAGTCAATGTTGAAGAACAAAGGCAAACAGAGCATAGGAAATCAAAAGGAAAAGAGTTAGCAGTAAAAGAACATCCAATGTTGATTTTGTCAAGTGGCAAGGTAGTAGGCAACAATGGTCCTCAATGGAAAGAAGTCAAGGATAATAGAATTCACCACAAGGCAACTAACAAACAAGGGAAACAAAAAGAGTCTACTGATAAAAATTCTAAGCAGGTCCCTGTCACAAACAAATTTCATGTATTAGATAAGGAAAATGACAATGCTGCAGAGGAGCATACTGCTGAAGTTAAAGACAGTGAACACATAGAGCCTAACAAAGAAACAGCAATAGAAAGCAATGACACTGCTGCAGACAGGATTTCTGTTGAGGTAAATGAAACTGAGCATGCAGAAATTAACATTGAGAACAATGAGAACAATTACAGTCATTTGAACACAATGGACATCATCAGCCAAGTTAGCCAGCCAAGTGCTTTGACCACAGACATTAACAGCTGCAGGACAAGGAAGGGTTTCACAGGAAAATCATCTTCAACACACAGCAGTGGCACACCAGAAATACACAGCAAAGACACATCAGCAGCAGACATCAACAGCCAGTTGAACACAGAGAGCATCAGTAGCCAGGTCAGCCAGCCAAGCACTTTGAACACAGACACTATCAGCTGCAGGACAAGGAAGAGTGATATAGGAAAATCAACATCAACAGATACAAAATCAACACCAGGAGAACAAGCTAAGCAACTAAGGACTGTAGACAACATGGACCTGTCAGTAGCACACGACAAAGACAAACCAGCAGTGCATAGCAGAGAAACACCAGCAGCACACAGCAATAGCCATCTGAACACAGTGAGCATCATCAGCCAAGTCAGCCAGCCAATCACTTTGACCCCAGGCATTAACAGCTGCAGGACCAGAAGGAGTGACACAGGAAAGCCAGCATCACCAGAAAAAAAATCAGCACCAGCAGGCCAAGACAAGCAATTAAGGACTGAAAATCACATGGTCATGCCAACAGCACACAGTAGGAACACACTAGACACACCACCAGCATACAGCAGGGAAATGCCCAGCAGCTGCGTAGCAACAGATGGAATCATAGCTTCGACAGACGATAGAGAACAAGAAACCACAAAACAGAATCCTAAACTAAACAAGCGAGCCAATGCAGGAATAACAAAGGAAAAATTTCAAGTAGAGTACCTGATAGATGAAGTGCATAATCAAGTAGAAAACCTATCATTGACACAGGGAGATCACATGTACAACCTCAACTGTCAAATGGGAACACTGAATGAAACTGATATTCAGGCTGACAATGAAACAACAAAGAGGAATGTCAGCAATCATCAGGAGAGTACCACATAAACAAGGATCAACAAGGCAGCAGCAAAGGAAGAAATAACAAGCAAGAGCAGTGTGACAGAAGAAGCTCAAGAATCCACCTCACAGTGGGTTATGAGGAATTTCTACAACAAAGCTGAACTTGCAAACAACTCTCAACAAGCTTGCACAATGAAAACCAATGCTCAGAACAAGCCTGCAGAGCAAACAGAAACAAATGCAATCAGAAAAGCAGAGCAAATCCCAGGAGAATTATAGGCAGATCAATTAGATGAATGCTCAGAGGAAGGTGAAATCCCAGAAGGAATGCAAAGTGAAGAAGAAGATACCGACAACTTTACTGTAAAGAAGTCACAAAAGGAAGCAAGCAGAAACCAAGGGACTCCATCTCACACAACAATGGGAAGATCAACTGACCAGGACCCACTCATCAGGAAAGGAATAATAAATGCTCAATTGCAAGCGATCATCAAGCCTAGAAATCAAAAAACTACAATAACAGTCAGAAATGAAAGAACAGAAACAACAGGTAAGGACATGGATGATGAGAACATCTCACGGAACCTAAAAAACATAGCAAGACAGGGAGACTTATCACCAGTTCAACTTAAAAAACTAACTGGACTAGGGAACCCACAGAGGAAGCAGCCCAAAGATAATAGCAGCTCATCATCTACAAAGCTTCAACCCAAAAGAGCATTGACATACCCCAACAGAAGACAATGAATGCCATCATATGGAACATAAGATCAGTCAATACAATGCAAGCATTCGAAAGACTGATTACCCTTCATAGCAAACATCACTTTGAGTTCATTGGCATCATGGAACCAAAGCAGCAATTTAGGAAATTGGATCAATACAAGAGAAGAATTGGCACGACACAAGCAATAGCAAATGTGTCAAATAAAATATAGGTTTTTATTGACAATTCCTATGAGGTCACACTACTCTCAAACTCAACTCAACAACTCACTCTGAAACTCTTCAACACAGTGATGAAGATGGAAATGATTGTCACACTTGTCTATGCCAAGTGCACTCAAATTAAAAGAATAGAACTCTGGGGTTCAATCTTTGATCTATCTCAAGCAATCACAAGTCCTTTGGATAGTGGGAGCGGACTTCAATGTTATATGTGATTAGGAAGAGAAGTATGGAGGCCTCCCTGTCCCCTTCAATGAAGTAGACGACTTTAATCATTGCATCAACATCAGCTGCCTAACAGACTTGGGATTCAAAGGAAGTATTTTCACCTGGTGGAATGGGAGAGCAGATGAGGAATGCATCTTCAAAAGGCTCGACAGATGCTTAGCAAACCAAATGATACAGCAAGTGTTTCCAACAATAGAAGTCACACATCTTCCCAAGATTGGATCAGATCACAGCCCATTGCTGATTCAATTTGATCAAAACCCAAAAACAATCAAGAAGCCTTTCAAATTCCTCAACTTATGGACCAAGCAAAATACTTTTGAAGCAGTAGTAAGGGAAAATTGGCAAGCGGACTTCCATGGAGATCCATTCATCATTTTCAGCTACAAGCTAAAAAAACTGAAGAAAGCTTTATCCCTCTGGAGCAAGGCTACTTTTGGAGATATCTTCCAGAACATAGCAAACATGGAGGAAGTGGTTCTAGTCCATGAAAAACAGTTTGAAGAGAGACCTACTGTGCAAAACAGAGAAAGATTACAAAAGGTACAAGCACAAATGATCAGGCATCTAGCTATAGAAGAACAATTTTGGAAACAAAAAGCAGGAATGGCCCGGTTCAAAGATGGAGACAGAAATACCAAATTTTTTCATGCTCAAGTCAATGGCAAAAGGAAAAGGTTACAGTTAAGAAGAATTCAAAACAATGCGGGCATCTGGCTAGAAGAACAGGATCAAATTGTGGAGGAAGCCATTTCCTTCTACAAGGATCAATTCACTGAGAAAACTACTCCTACAGACTTCAGAATCTTGGAAAACATCCAGCAAGTGATAGACCCACATCAAAATGCAGAGCTGACCAGGCTTCCATCAAAGGAAGAAATCAAACAAGCAGTCTTCAGCCTAAATAGAGACAGTGCAGGAGGTCTAGATGGTTTCACAGGCGCTTTCTATCAAACCTGTTGGGCAACCATAGGAGAAGACATACAAAACATGGTCACAGCTATCTTCTTAGGAAAACAACTGCCCAAAAGCATAACACACACAAATCTGGTCCTTATACCAAAGAAGAAAGAGGTAGAGACATTCTCTGATCTGCGACCAATAAGCCTTAGTAACTTCATCAATAAAATCTTCTCGAGAATCATACACGAAAGGATGTTGGTTTTTCTACCATCTCGAATCTCCCATGAACAAGCTGGTTTTGTGAAAGGCATAACAATAGTAGAAAATATCCTCCTCGCGCAGGAAATCATCACTGACATTGGGAAAAGAATAACAATAGGTCCAAATGTGGTTATTAAGCTGGATATGACCAAGGCATTTGAAAGAATATCTTGGTTATATATAAGCAAAGTTCTCAGGGAAATGGGCTTCAATGAAACCTTCATCGGCATGATCCTCGACATTGTGGGCAACAACTGGTATTCAGTCCTCATCAATGGCCAACCCCGTGGATTTTTCAAGTCAACAAGGGGCGTCAAACAAGGGGACCCCTTATCACCTACAATATTCATCATTGCTGCTGAAGCACTCTCAAAGGGACTAAATGCACTCCATCAAAACCCCTGCTTCAAAAGCTTTGGAATGCCAAGGAGAAGTCCAAGAATCAATCATCTATCATATGCAGATGACATGATCATTTTCACATCATCAGAGGCCAATTCACTACAACTGGTAATGGAAACACTGAAAGCATATGAAGCAGCTTCAAGTCAGCTAATAAACAGAAACAAGTCTGCTATCTACATGCATCACTCAGCTAGCTCAGAGGCAGTAACAAGAACAGAAAGAATCATAGGAATTGGGAGACAGAACTTCGCTTTCAACTATCTTGGCTGCCCCATTTTCTACTCAAGGAAAAGAATCATATACTACCAAGACATCATGAACAAGATACAGGACAGATTGCAATCCTGGAGAGGAAAACTACTCTACATAGGAGGTAGAGCCATCTTGATCAAAAATGTTTGCAAAGTATGCCGGTTCATCTACTATCAGCAGTGAATCCCCCCAAACAAGTGATAAACAACATACAGAAGCTTTTTGCACAATTCTTCTGGAGTAGCATAATAGGAGGCACCAGCAGACACTGGTCATCCTGGAACAATCTATGTCTACCCCAGGAGGAAGGAGGGGCAGGATTCAGATCTCTTCATGACATATCAAAGGCCCTCTTTTGCAAACTTTGGTGGAATTTTAGAACCAAGCCCACTCTCTGGAGTGCATTCATGACACAAAAATACTGCAAGAAACACAATGCAGTAACTGTTCCATGGAAGAGAGGATCGCAAGTCTAGAACAAAATGATAGAATGCAGAGAGATAATTGAACATCAAATTGCCTGGCAACTCAAAATGGGATCCTCACTCTTCTGGTATGACAACTGGACTAGACAAGGAGCACTGTACTTCCTAGTGCCAACAAACTTTCCAATTGATGAAACTCTCCACAATGTGAACAACACCCTACAGAATGGAAGCTGGAACATGCAGCAATTATCAGAACACTTGCAACAGGAAATTGTGGAGCACATAACCACTTCAATAAACCTCCAAGAATGGAAGACACTCTGGACACACCATACTGGATGCTTCAGGAACAAGGTCAATTCACAGTCAAAACTGCATGGGAATACCTCAGGAAAAGAGAAGATCCTAGAAGAGCATATGAGATGATTTGGGTAAAGGGACTCCCTTTCGAAATCGCCTTCTTCATGTGGAGAGTCTGGAGGGAAAAACTACCATTAGATGACATCCTGAAAAGATGGGGATACCAACTGCCTTCAAAATGCTGGTGCTGCATTGAAACAAAGGAAGAAAACATGATACATCTCTTCTACACCTCGAACAGTGCCACTAAGGTCTGGAAATACTTTCTTCAAAGAGCAGGAATCTCAATAGAGGGCATAACCTTTCATCAAGCAATAACAAGATGCTGGACAATGGAAACAATCAGCCGACTGAAGCCAATAATTCAGGCGCTTCCATCATGCATTGTATGTGAACTATGGAAAAGAAGAAACAGTTGCAAACATGGGGAACCAGTCACAATTGGTAGAGTAATCTACCAAATCTCCACAACACTGCAAGCACTAGTCCACACCAGAAAGCCAGGAATCAACGCTCCACACAAATGGCAGGACCTTATACACATGCTTGAGAACTACACCCCAAGATTAAGCTACAAAATAGTCTATTGGGAATTCCCATTGCCGGGATGGATAAAGATCAATACAGATGGAGCATCAAAAGGAAACCCAGGAAGAAGTTCAATAGGTTTTTGTGTGAGAAATGAAATAGGGGACTTAATATATGCACTTGGCACAGAATACATGGAGGGAACAAACATAGTTGCAGAAGCAACAGCCATTCAAGAAGCCATAAGATTCTGCAGCACACAGTGTTATTCAAATGTATGGCTACAAACGGATTCCATGCTTTTAAACAATATCATCAACGGGTTATGGAAGCCACCCTAGTGCATAGCGGACCAAATTGAGGAAATTCTCCAACTTAAAGATTCCCTAGTTCTAATGGTATCACACACATATAGGGAAGGAAACAAGCTGGCGGATCACCTTGCGAACTATGCACTTGACTTTGGAAGAATAGAATGTCACCACTTTAGTCAACTTGACTCAGCAGGTAGGAAAATCCTAAATGCAGACAAGAAGCAATGTCCATACATAAGAGTGGAACTAGCCAAATGAAAAGCTGCGCACTACACCAGAGCCCAAAAAGACATGAATCTTGCAAACTAGTACAAAGCAAACAAAATGGCAGGAAAAAACATAGCAATAAACTACAGATCATCTTAATCACTAACCGATTTTTTCTCATGTGCAGGACACTGGACATCCCAGATCAGCAGGAAAAATGCTGGAGGAAACAAAGCAGAATAAAGAAGGCTAGTAACAAGGATCAGCAGCCAGAGACAATTTGCAGAATCAGGGAAGGGATACATGGATCAACAAGCAGCACACACACTGCTCAACAATACCAACCTTATTGGTAGGGATCAACAGTAACTGAACTCATCAAGGAAGCCAAAACTAGCAGAAGAAGCAACAATTCCAGCAGTAGTAACATGGTCTAACAACAGGGCAACAGCAACAGCAGGAAAACAAAACAGCAAGGCAGCCTCAATGCAGCAAAGGAACAAACTACACCAGCAGCAAAATAGCACAAACATGCAGCAACTTCACTGGCAGTTCTTTGACAGAAGACCTGATCAGAATAGCATGACATACAGCAGAGAAATACTGCAAAACAAAGTGCTACACCAGATACAGAAAGGGATGTATAGCAGATATAGCACAAGGACACAACAACTCAAGCTGCAAAATCCCCCTCACCCCTGTTCCTCTCTTTGGCAGAACTACTGGCACACACAGTTGCAGAAAGGCTATGCCTTAACATTAGGTACACTTGAAGCAGAAACAGTAAGGAGAAAAAGGAGACAAACCGACAGGCAAATCAGGCAGTCACTAGGCCCCAAAGCAACAAAACAACCATACAATGCAAAGGTCATCCAGATCAATAACAAATGCAGCAGAATCATAAACAAGGAGAATCAATGCAGCACTCTCAACAATAAATTCAGCAAATTCAGCAGCAGCAGAACACCAAGGAGACTTAAACATCAGCAATGGACAGAAACAATGCAGCAATTTCTATATATCAGTACTAGATGCAACTGCACAGATAGGAACGGGTTATTGGCGCAATTGAGTTGTGTGGTATTAGCACTACTAGTGCTCAATCTAACTCAATTGCATCAATCACCATGTTCCTATAGCAACAATTTTTTACTTTGGAGCAACAAACCCCTCAAACACAAACATCACATCAATTCAGGCACATCTCTCTGGATTATCATTCGACTGATCACATATGGCAGCACCAGAAGCAGCAGAGTCAACAGTTCAATCAGCAAGGACAGTAGCAATGTAAACAATAGAACTCTCAAAATCAACCTCACAGGCAACACAAGAGCCAACAACAAATTGACACTCAATCTTCCAGCCATACTTTCAACAAGCAACTCAGTCATCTCAGCACAAATGTAGCAGGTAGTCCAAGCAGTACACTCACCACCTTCACAGCAAACAGACCATACACCAGCAGACAACACAAACACATCACAAGCAACAGAAGAAGCAGCAAAATAGCACCACCAACACAGTCAACATCAACTCCAACAAGGATCACATCAGCAAAAGAAACTAGAAACATTACAGCTCGCAGAAACACTCTCAATGAAATTGCAGAAGCAGCAGCATCCAGCAGACACATTAACCAAAAAACAATCTGTAACAGCAGAACCTCAAGCACCAAAACCAGAATCACAACGGGGTATCGCCTCGTGTACCGAGGTATCGCCTCGTATAAACCAAGAACCACAACTGAGGTACCGCCTCGTATTCATATTTCTCAATTTCAATCACAATCTTTCCTTATACCGCCGTGTGAGCCTCACATATAAATAGGTTTTGAAAATAGTTTTCCTGAAATAGCTACACTTACTTTAGCCCACCATATGACGTTGTCTGGCTTTATGTAGTTCCCCTATAAGAAATAAGCACATATGTCCCATCTTATACCACCGCATGCACATTAACCCCTAGCCTTCTAGCACCGCATGCACGTCAATATCACATCACAATTACAACTCGCACCACAAGTGCCCATATATCACAACTTGCCAACAATCAACAATATAAATCTTTCAACAACAATAGCCCATGGCTCCAACACCACGTGTACAAGAATTTCAATAATAAGAATGAATGTAAAATTCTCAATAAGAAAGATGCCTCAACAATAATCAAATTCACCTGAAGTGAGACGGCTTTCACAACTTCAACACCAGTAACTCGACAATGAGAAAGAAAATGTGTAACCACGAATTAAATACAAATAACTCACAATGGAAAAGATAACATGACTTCAAACGAGAATAATAACAACAGAAGAGATAACTTATAACTTCAAATTATCATAATCAACAATGAAAGAGATAACACGTACATATACTTCAAGTAATGACAATCAACAATGAAAGAGATAACATGAAATAATAAAAGGGGCAACAAGTTCAACTAAAGCACGAGAGCAATTTATCAAGTAGGATGTAGAACAAGTGTTAAACTAGTCATTTAAGGCATCTATGGATGGACTAACGCAAATAAGACTAGATTGACTATGAGAAATTAGAACATGATATGACATCTTAATTAAAGCATTAAAGAGAATAAGTAGCCTAAACCGATCCAATAGCACGTACAACCCGTGTACCCAGTCGTCACCTTGCGTACACCGCTTTCACATAGCATAAAGAAATCAATCAATACCAATCCAAAGGAGTAATTCCCCCACACAAAGTTAGGCAAGATACTTACCTCAACTAGGCCAATTCAACTTTCATAAATAGCTTTTCCCTTAAAATTTTCCTCTACACGGCTCAAATCCAACCAAAATCGACTTAATATCATTAAACAATACAAGGAAAATCAATTACAATAGATAAGCCATGATCTTTACACTTTTCCAAAAAAGTCAAAAAAGTCAACCTGGGGCCCTCCGGTAAAAACCTGGGTCAGGGTAGATTCCGAATATCCGTGACCCCACAAGTTCATATATGTGGTTAGTTTTAAAATTCGAGACCAAATCGACTCTCAAAACTCAAATTCTTATTTTTCAAAAACTTGACAAGGTTTCACAATTTTTCACTTTGATTCACATTATTTTGATGTTAAATTCTAAGATATATTGATAGAATGTGATTAGGAATAGATTATAATCACATACACAAATTTTGTAAATGAAAATCCCGTCTCTAAATCGCCTCCTACCGAGTCTAGGATTAAAAAATGTGTGAATGAGTGAAGAAATTCCGACTTCTAGCCTTGTACAAGTTGTAATTGTCGCATTTGCGACACAGGGTATGCATTTGTGAGCATCGCAATTGGGGACCAGGGCTCATATTTGCGAACCAAGACAGCTCATGCCTCGTCTAAATAACAAGAAAAGGCTTTGTAATTGACAATTGGACACCATTGCAAAAGCGAACCATTGTTCGCAATTGCGAAGATGGTTAAACTCCTGCTGACTTCACAAATGCGAAGGGGTAGTCGCAATTGCGACATCTGAGTCCCCACTGTCACCTCCGCAATTGCAAGGATGGTGCTCGTAATCGCTGTAACTGGGCACCAGCAACACCAGCAGTTAAATTTCAATGCAATCCATTCTAAAACATGTCTGAAACTCATCCGAGCCCTCGAGGCTCCAAACCAAACACCCACACAAGTCTATAAAACAGCATATGAACTCGCTCGCGTGATTAAAACACAAAAATAACATCTAAAACTTGGAATCGAACACCAAAACTCATGAATTTCAAGACGAATTATAACTAAACATCTAAATGTAATCCAATCAACTCGAAATGATACAAAACTTTGCAGTCAAACTGACAATGGCATAACTGACCTATTCAAAAGTCCCAATATTTTTTTTTAATCAACTCTACTAGGCAGTATGCCTAGAGTTAATTTTCATATATGTAGCATAAAATACAGAGATGGAGGGGGACATAGACCTTACCTCCCAATAGAAAAGATGTACACTCTTTGTCATCGAGACTTGACAACCAAGTATACCTAGATAACTGTGATGGGTTAGACCTATGATGATGTGATGATTGTTTATCATATAACATCGATAGACAATCATATGTACAAAAATAGTGTGAAGTGAATCTAGGTCAACTATACAAAAGAGCACATATGTTCCTAAATCTACTAAAGAAGTGATTTGAAATAGTATCCTCTCTGTACAATGAGGTCTATTTCTAGCAAAAAAAGAGAATCTTCTACGTGATGTATCATAAAATAAAAGGTAACAATCTTCAACTTTTCTTTGACATTGAAGAAAGCATAGTTAAGGATTGTTGCTACTGCTGCTGTGGAGGTATTCTATTTCTGTGTGTTGTGGCTTCTGCTGGGGTGGTGAGTGTATTTTCTTTTTCCTGCTGGTACTGCTGCTGATGTTGTCACTGCTGCTGTTGCTGCTGCTGGTGGCTTTGCTGCTGTTGCTGCAGTTGCTGTTTATGTAGCTGTTATTGCTGCCTGCTGCTTTTGCTGTGTTTGGGAAAGAGTTTCACTTGTGTTTATGTTGCTTGCAGCTTCAGTTGAAGTGTAGAATGCCTGTGTATTCTGCTGTTGTTCCTGCTGTTACTTTTACTATTGCTGCTGTGGTTGCATTGGTTATTGCTGCTGCTGAATGGTTGCTTTATGCTGCTGCTGCTGTAAAGCTATATGTTGTCATCCTTATACTTGTGAGAAAAATGCACTGTGTTAATCCTGTGTGATCTGCTACTTCTTGATAGTCTGCTGCTTCTGTGAGATTGGTAGAGATGTGTGTATAACTGTATTGAGGCTTTGGGATATCCATCTCCTTCTGGATGCATTTGATAATTGGCTGTCTGAATGTAATTGTGGCTTGTTGATTGGTTAACCATCTTGCTGTTGTTGTTGTTGTTGTTGATGTTACTGCTGCTACTGTTGCTGCTTCTGTTATTGCTATTGATGTTTCTGCTGTTAATGCTGTGAGACTATGTGTTATTTGTGTGGTGGTTGTGAGGATGATGCATTGTGATTGCCCTGATGTCTCCCTGCATTGATGACTTCTGCTGATGGCTGCTGCTATTAGTGTTGATGAGATCTTTCTGTTTCAATACAGGTATGACTAGCTGAATTGGTGTACTCTTTGAGCTGCTATATTCCCCATATGCTTCCTGCTCTGGTGACTTCTGCTGATGGTGATGTCTGATTCTGCAATGTTGAGTGCATCTGAATAGGTGGCTACTGCATTGCTTGAGATCTTTCTGTGTTTTTATTTGCTACTCCTGGTGATTGTCCTGTGTTTCTGTGGGTGGTAGCTGCTGGTGCATCGATGAGTATGCATCCCTGTTGTTGCTGCTGATGTTGTTGCTGTTGTTGGTAGTGTTGCTGCTGCCTCTGTTACTGATGTTGCTGCTGATACCGCTAGTAGTACTGCAGCTGTCATTGGTGCTGTTGTTGTAGTTGCTGCTATCATTAGCTACCTGATGCCTATTTGAATGCTGCCTTCTGTTGATCCTGGACCCTTCCAACCTATCTGCTTTTGTTCCTGTAATTGGCCACTTCTTTTCTTCTGAGAATTGTATCTGCTGCTGAAGTGTTGATTGCTTTTTGCTGCTGTTGATGCATCCCCTGATTGGTTGTGTATTATCTGTTATTGTGGTGTGTGGTTGCTGACGAGATGATGGTTGTTTGATTGTTGCTGCTACTAGGAGGCTGCTGCTGTGGTGGTTGGCTTTTGTAATACACTGGAGAAGCCTATTTCCCTGCAAAAATAACAAGCTGTGAAGAAGATGTTGTTGCAGTTGTAGAGGTTGTAGCACCGTGTATTTTGGTGACTGCCTTTGTGGCTACAACAGTGAAATGATGCTATGTCCTATTCCTGCAAAACTCAACAGATATGTTAAGGGGGGGAAGTTCCTGTTGGCTTAATGATTGTGGCATGTGTGCTAGTATCTTAAATAGGGAATTTTGCACTAGGCTGAGTGAAAAAATAATTTCTTGCAACAGTGCAGTCAGAAAGAAGAGAACAAACAGTCTGCTGCACAGGTCACTGCTTCTGCTGGTGTTATTGTATCCTAGCTGTGCGGTGTTTTGAGCTACTGTTTCTTCCCTCAAATATATGTTCATGTTAATCATTTAGGTGCATTATGGAGCATCATGTGTGGTGGGAAGTTGAGTCTTTTGGACTTCCTATGTCTAAATGCAGGGGTCCTTTATTGTCAAGGTGAACCTGTCCCCTTATGTGTGTAGGCAAGTCCCTTTAGCTGTTATAGTGTCTTAGGGAGTTGGAATCATGGCTCAGTTTGGACAGGGTATCAGCTGGGCCATTGGCTTCTCTCAGGACATGAATGCACTTAAAGCCTTCACAATGTGAGCTCAAATTCTTGATTTCCTGTATTAGCATATCTAAGGTCCATGGTGGCTTAGACTGTCCTGTAAGCCATTGAGTAAGCAGCTTAGAGGCTGTTTCCAGGTGGAGTTCGGTGTTACCATTTTGCATACACCAGTTGATTCCAATGAGTGCTGCTTGAGTTTCTGCTAAGTTATTAGTACCCTCTCCCTGTGGACTTGAAATAGCATGAATGAAATTACCTTGCTGGTCCCAAATGATGACCCCTGCTCCTATTTTCCCTGGGTTTTTTAAAGCACTACCATCTGAGTTGATTTTGACATAACCAACTGTTGGCTTCAACCAGACTGCTTGTTGCGCATTAGTGTGATGCTGTAAGCTCTCTATAGCCATGTACATTTCTGGCCCGGTGGCTGGCCATTTGATCTTAGCATAAGAGCTTCTGAGCAGCAGAAGCAGATCATATGTGATTGAGTACAATGCTCTGGTAACTGATGATGATTTTCCCCAGTATTTGGCTGCACATATGTTCTTCCACAAATTCCAACATATAATGATTGGAAATGTGTCTAAGACCAATTTCTGCACCTCATTCTCTCTTTTTTGCAGCCACTAGTTTATTATCTTCATTGTTAGGGGCTGTCTGTGATTTTGAATCCCAACTGGTGCATTGAAGTGCTTCCAGATGATTTGAGCAAAATGACCTGAATTGAGTATGTGCACCGCTGTTTTATTCCCTGCTTTGGTGCAGCATACACATTTGTTAACGCTTGGAGCTCCAAACCTAGCTACGCTGTCATCGATGGGCAGCTTGTTTTTCAATGCTCTCCATAAGCAAAAGGACTATTTGAAGGGTATTTCTTTTTCCAAATCATCTAATTTGTGAGCAGTATCTGGTTTATTTCTCTCAGCACAGTCCATGCTGATGCACAGGAGAATTACCCATAAGCAGAAGGCTGCCATATTGGTGTTTCATTGATGTGGGGGTTATAATGTATTATGACTTGGAGAATGTGAGAGATTATCGACAAGGGAGCTATTTGATATGTTATTTGACTGAGTTTCTGGATATCCCATTGCCCATCAGTCCAATATTGTGAGACCTTGATGTTGCCAGGCCTGCCCTGTCCTTGTCTGAAATTAGCTAAGTGCCCAATACCTAGCAAATTATCCCACCAGAAGCTGGAATTTCCTCAGTGCAGTCTCCATCGAATGTGACTGCACTTCCCCATATCTGTGACTGTCCAGAGCCCCATTTTTTTGATCTGGGGTGTGATCTCTTATAGTATTTGGCCAGTAAGAAATTGCTACATAGTGTCCGTTTGGTCCTGAATCCCCACCGTTGTCTGTATTCCATAGATTTACAAATCTCTGCTATAGGTCTCAGTCCAATGCCCCCTTCTTCCAGTGGGTGTGATAGTGTGTGCCATGAAGGCCAATGGTATTTGTTCCTTTCTTTGTTCATTCCGCAGAAAAAATTAGCTGCCAGTTTCTCTATCTGTTTAGAGACAGCTTTTGGGGGTGTGACTACTGACAACAAGTGAATAGGGAGTGATTGCAGGATATGCTTGATTAAAGTCAATCTTTCCCCATAAGATAATAACCTGCCATGCCAACCTCTTATCCTACTTACCACTTTAGAGATGATACCATTGAAATGCATAATCCTTTTCTTGCCAGTGTATAGGGAGCAGCCTAAGTAGGTTAGAGGGGATTTCTTTTTGGTAAAGCCTGTGCCTGCTGAATTCTCCTAGTAGTATATTGTAAAGCAGAGGGGCAGCCATAAATGACTTTTGCATTTGTTGATCTACTACCCAGATGTCTGCTCATAATCATGAAGGACCTTCATGATCTTCTTTAGAGAAGTTCTGCAGCCTGAGGTGAAGATGATCAAATCATCTGCAAAGCTCAGATGTGTGATTTGAGGTCCTCTCTTTTCCATATAGAAGCCATTGAAGAGCTGATCATGTGTGAGGCTGTTGAGCATCCTAGACAGTAATTCGGCTCCCAAAATGAAGAGTAAGGGTGCCAGAGGGTCCCCTTGTTTTAGACCTCTAGTGGAATGAAAGAAGCCAAATCTTGTGCCATTGACTTTGACAGAGTACCAGTTGTTGGACATTGTTCTCTACACCATGTCAATGATTCTTTCACTAAAACCCATTCTTCTCATCATTATACATGTAAAGGACCGAGATACTCTGTCATAAGCCTTTGCCATATCCAGTTTGATCACTACATTAGCACCTATGTTTGGCTTCTTGATTCCCTGGACAATCTCCTGTGCAAGCATAATATTTTCAGAAATACTTCTGCCATTAATAAAGACAGCCTGATTTGGGGAGATGATGTTGGGGGGAATAGGTGCAATTCTTTTGGAAATAATCTTGGATATAATCTTATTGATGAAATTTCTCAAACTTATAGGTCTAAATTCTGACAAAGTGTTAGGGAACTCCATTTTAGGTATCAGCACCAAACATGCTTGTGTCATGTACCTAGGCATTGATTGACCACAGAAGAGTGCCTTCATCACATTGAAGAGATCAAACTGGATGATGTCCCAACAACGCTGAAAGAATTTTCTATTGAGGCCATCTTGACCTGCAGCACTGATGGGTTCATTGAGAAAACAGTGTCTTTGAGCTCCTCCATTGTAGGATCTTTGTTGAGTTGATGAATATCTTCTTCTGTAACCAGTGTAGGGATGCAAGATAGGAGATCTTCCCTGATGACTACCCCAGGATCAGTGAGCAAGTTGTGGAAATGGTCACAGGCAGCTTCACCTATTGCTTCATCTCCATATATCCAGTCATTGTCCTCATTTTTCATTTTGCGGATATACAACTTTCTTCTTCTGCCTCTGATCATACTATGGAAGTATTTGGTATTGGCATCTCCATCCTTAAACCACTGTAATTTTATTTTTTGCTTCAGAACAGCCTCTTTAATCTTCAGATGTTTGACATATTGAGTAGTGAGTTCATGGGCAATTGTTCTATCTGATTCTTTATTGGAATGTGCCCAGTTCTCTTCTGCTTTTCTGACTTTCTCTTCAAATTCCTTGACTTTCTGGAAAAATATTTCCCCATATTCTTGTCTGGACCATTTGGATAATTCTTTGCAAAGTGCTTTTGCTTTTTGATGGAAAATCCACGTTGCATTTCCAGTGACTGGTGTATTCCGGACTTGCTATACGAATGGTAGGAAAGTTGAATTTTCTGTCCAGCAGTTCAGGAATTTAAAATACTTAGTGGCATTATCCTGTCTGACATTGATTTCCATGAGAAGAGGGGAATGATCTGATCCTGTAGATGCCAGATGTGTAATGGTAGTGGCAGGGTGTGTAGCAAGCCAGTTATCATTGGCCAGTCCCATAACCAGTCTTTTCCAGACAATGGAACAGGGCCTCTTCCATTAGACCAAGTTTATCTAGGTCCATAGTATCCAAAGCCAGTGAGTCCACAGTCCTCAATCATGCTTAGAAACTCCAGGCTTTTGTTGAGTTGGTATGGAATACCCCATATATTTTTTTCAATTGATGCAATCACATTGAAATCTCCAATGGCACACCATGGTACACTAGAGTTTTGTGCTTTGTTCCTTAGCTTGTCCCACAGTGGTCTCCTCAAAGGAGGTTTGCATTTAGCTTATATGATTGTGAGATGGAAGATTTCAGGAGCTTCAGCATGCTTTAACTCAATTATGACTTGCTGTTCATCTTGATCTGCGATAGTACCAGAAAAGTCCTTATCCTAGAAAATTCATATCTTGTCATTGATGTTGGAAGCTACATGATGCATAGATAGTTGGTTTTTGTATCGGATGATATGTGAGGAGTCTAGGAATGGTTCTAGAATAGCTTTGAGGGAGAGTTTATGAATTTGTTTTAATGTTTTGAGTCCCTCAATGGCTCCAGAGGTTCTAATACCTCTGACATTCCATATAAGTGTACTGATCATTAAAACATGGAGGGGGGTTGGAGTTTGGTGGGACAGTGCTCCTTCTAGCAGCCATGTTTTTTGTGATCCTTGGTGATGGGTTATATGTTCTAGGAGATAATCCCTGGTTCTGAATGATAGCATTTTGATAATGTTCCCCATTAAAAGCTAATGCAAGGAGATCACGACGCTGGTCCTCTTCTGTGGCATCACTGAGTCCATCTTCTTCCTCGAAGCCTCCACTCATCTCTTCCTCTGAGAGAATAGGTCTATATTCATCATGTTGTGAAGAATATTTTAGAGGACACTCTTCTAGTGGAGCAGGTACTAGAGCAGTGTGTTTATTCAATTCCTCCTGCCTGTTCTGCTCATTGGCATGTAGCAAAGGTTGTGAAAGGGAGGGGTCTGGCACAGAGTCTTTATATGTCTGCGCTTTATTGGCAGTATCAACAATAGGGTGGTCCATTTCAAGTTGGCAGCTGGGCTTTGGTATGGAGTAGTAGGTTCCTGGAGGTGCTGATCTGTTGTAGGTTCATTGATAGAGATTCATGCAGACTGTTTTCTCATGGCTTTTCTCTTCTTCTGGCTTGGCTTATTTTTGGATTTAGGGGATTGTATGCTGAAATCTGACACTGTAGAGGCTTTCCCTTTTAGGAGTCTTCTTATTGAATCTTCCTGCTGATAAATTTGGTGTTCATCTGAGCTGATTATGTCGCATGTCTCTTCTCCCATTGCATTAGCTGTATGAGGCTCTGCAGTAACTGATGTAGGGGGATTGGGGGGGGGGGGCATCCTATGGTCTATTAATTGTGCTCTAGCACACTCATGCAAAACATGAGGAATCCCAACCCAAGTAGGTACCCCATCCTGCAAAAAATAAGTTTTCTCCTGACATTTCTCCATTCCTCCATCAACTTCATGAGCAACATGTATAACAGGGGGATCATGGGAATGGGATACAATGTTGGTGCCTCCAGAGATATGAATAGAAATCAATACTTCTGGAGTTACCTGATGAGAAGTAGAGGGTATACCTGATTGTGTAGTTCTGGTGATTTCCTGTGTGGATGCAATATCAACAAGTTGTATTGCATTTTGTTTTGGTATGTATATCTGCTGTTGCTTCTTGTTGCCTTGGGAGTTACCTTTAACGTGCTTCTTTTTCTGTGTTTTCCATTCATCATTTGATGGAGTTACCCCTTTATTTTGGTGATCCCTGCTCTTTTGATGTTCCTCTACTTTTTGGTTACTGTTTTTCTCTCTTGGTGCTTCATTTACATTGGAGTTTTGCGGTTTTGGATTTTGTTGACCCCTATGCTGATTATCTTTGTTGTGACTTGAAGTTGTGGCTGGTAAATCTTTCTCTATAGCTCGTGAATCCTCATTTCTTCTTTGATTTTCCTCCTCTTTCAGCTTAATTTGGCAAGTTTGAGGTGAGTGACCCTGATGCCTGCAGTATGAACAGTACTATGGGAGGTTATCATATTGAATCTGGAGCCATTGACCTTCTCCATTGACATCATCATCATATCCTAGCCATACATGTGTAGGTAGGTCTTTGGTGAGGACAATCTGCATCTTGATCTTAGCAACACTGCCTCTGGTCTTTTGAAATGAGGCAAGATCCAGAAACAGGGCTTTATCAACATGAGATAACAAAGGAGTTAGAATCTCCATATAATATATATGCCATGGTAGTTCTGGGATAACAATCCATATAGGGACTATTGGTGAGTCCTCATTAGGCTTGAATGCTGGGTTCCATGCTTCCAATTTCATCATCTGGCCCTGTATATACATTTATTGCTTGGTCCATACTATGGCATGATCATACTCATTATCAAGGTCTATTTGAGCTATGAAGCCCTTCCTAATCACCTCTATTCTTGGCATGGTGTTGAGGAATCTCCTATCATTGTGAATTTACATCTGTCTGCAAACTTGACCATGTAATCCTCTCTTTTGAAAAGCACAGCAGGCCTTCCTTGTTTGGTGGTAATGACTGGTGGGTTGAATTGAATTGGGGTAATTTCTGCGTCATGTCTGGCTCTTAATCTAGTGACATATGATTGTGTGACAGTAGGTGGTGGGGAGTGGTGTTGGCTTGAATTTTGGGTTTTGTGGAAGTGCTAGGAAGTTGAGATTTGCTGGTATTATCTGCTACTGCTTGAGTTGCTGGTATGTGTGAGGTAGTTGGTTCTGTGTCCTTAGTTGGTGGTTTTAAGCTTCTTTTGGGATGTTTTGGCTTGTCAAAGTTGGAGGAGACCTTGATGGGAGCTTGAGTTGAGGTTGATGGCAGTGTCTCAGTGTGCTTATCGACATCAGAGATGAGTATAACAGATTGCAGCTCCTGCTGCTGTTATCGGGCAGGTTGTGCTGCTGCTGTAGTAGTCACAAGACTAGCAGCTTTACTAATGCTTTTAGGATCTTGGATTGTGGGATTTGTAGTCATTGGAGTTGCCTGGGACAGCAGGTGAGCTTTGTACAACTGTTGTGGTATCACACCAACATTGCCAACCTACTGCATTATAGTGGGAGGAGAAAGAATTTGAACACCATCTTTTTGAGGCAATTCTTGTGATTTTGCTTGACGACTAGTTTTCGTATGACCTTGAGAAGGTTGAGGAGTGACATGGTCGCACAATTGAGCTGCTACAGTGCCATTGGCATTTCGTCGAACACCTGGTGTGCTCGACAATGTCAGATTCTCCTTTTGCATTTTTGAGGATAGTGGCTCAACCTAAATAGAAATTGAAGGTTGGGAAATGATCTCCTGAACATCAGGAGTCGTTTCTCATTGGTTTTGAGACAATTGGTGTAGGGAATCATCATGCGCGACCAACTAGTTTGGTGCTCGACTGTTCTGCTGGTCAGAATTCTCAATTACCATGGTGGAATCTTCTAAATTTTGGAGTGGAGATCGGGATGGACCTCGAGAAGGATCTCCAGCAGTTGGAATGACTCGAATTGACCTAGAATCAATCGAGGAAGTGTTAGGAACTCCCTGGCGATTTATCGCTACAGTAATCCCGCTGCTGTAATTGCTGGGGAGTTATTTTGAAATGCTGTTTGATGGGATGATGTGCAAGGATATGGGGAAGATTTTGGGACCGGTCTGATGGTTTTCTACCAGCTGACGACGGAGAAACGACCATCGTCGCTTGGCAGTGACACTGTTCACAGCGGGTCGCAAAGGACGGAGAGCTTTGTTTGAAAAATGCAGTGGGTTTTACATGAAAAATTCAATTTAAAGTCCCAATATTAAAATTCGAGTTCGATATCTAAAAGTCAACCTACGGTCAAACTTTTCAACTTCAAATTGCCAAATTTTGGCAAATCAACACAAATTAACCTACAGACTTCCAAAATCAATTCCAGGTATATGCCCAAGTCTAAAATCACAATACGAAGCTATTAGAGACATCAAAACTCTATTTTAGGATCGTTTTAACGAAAGTCAAAGTTTGGTCAATATTTCTAACTTAGGATTATTAGTCAAGATTCAAACGGTACAAATCAACCCGAAAGCTTCCCGAAATGGAATTAAGCAACCCCGCAAGACATAAAACCATAAACACAAATGTGTGAAAATAAAAAGGGGTAATGCGGCGCAATTACACAAAATGACCGATCGGGTCGTTATAGAAAGGTTGATGATTGAGCTAGGCCTTAGATCCAAGTTGAAAGTGATATTGTGGAACAGACTGTATGCCGCATCAGGTCTTATTGGCATTACTATTATTGTGGATCGAGACGCACACCGCGGTAGGCCACACTAGATATATTTTTATTTGGATCGGGTTGCACGCTGCAGCAAGCCTTATTCGCTTTTGTTTAGCGCTATGGCATGATCCGCTCCTCCGGAGTCTAGCATACTAACATTGGGCGTAAGCACAGTCATATGTACTTGTGCTTTTGTGAGTGTCTTCTGAGCTAGGCACCCGTACAATGCTGAGTGATTGTGTGTGTGTGATATAGTAGGGGCATATGAGCCAGGCATCTTGAGTGGGCTGAGAGTGATGGTCTTGATGGTATCATTGTGAGAGATGTATGTTTGACATGTAGGCATAGAGATGTATCTTCCTCATGCTAGACGATAGTATAACATTTAATGATTTGACATGTATAGTCGACATATAGGCATAAAGATGCATTTTCGTCATGCTAGACGGTATATGATAATTGGTGACCTGACATGTGTATTGATATGTTGGCATAGAGATTTACTTTTCACATGTCAATTAGTTAACGAAATTTGTTATCCGGTGTTTTGAATTGGTGAATACAATTCTTTTGAAAAACTCATGTTTAGTTAATTTTTAGCGGTAAGATTTGTACTTGACTATTATACTTGCAAAGCATGCCTACTTTCTCGTAACTGTGAACGAGCTGAGCATATATCTCTTGAGTTATTTACCTTTACTATACTCTTTGTATTATTACGGGTTGTTATTTGCTATTGGTGTTGGATACTGACCTTCTTCCGGTCTCGTCACTACTTTCAACCTAAGGTTAAGTTTGTTACTTATTGAGTACATGAAGTCGGTTGTACTCATGCTACATTTCTGCACCTTACGTGTAGATCTTGGAGCTGATGTTGCTGTGTGTGCCGGGAGTTGGCGTTGAAGATGTACATGCATTTCGGTTATAGTTGCCACTTGTCCTTGGTAGCTTTAGATTTGTAAATTTGTTTATGTATATTTCGAATAGATGATGTATTTAATTTGTACCATCTTTGTGTATTCTAAGCCTTAGAAGCTCATGACTTGTACTATGAATCCTTGGGAGTTTGTATAGAAATCCAGCAAAGTGTGCGACCTGAGATCTTGGAATAACTAGAGCACCACTAGAAGCTGGAAGTGCTGAGGGAACTGGATGGCTCAAACAACCTCCACCATGACCGACTGCAGCTGCAACGTGGCCACCACTAAATCCTCTTGTACCTCGAGGTGTCTTGGCTTCCCTGTCTTCTCTCTCACGGCCCCGCATACCCTCAAACTTCTGTGAAATCTCCACCACCTGCTGATATGGATATCTGCCTCCAACTCTCTAGCCATGCTGAATCTAATACCATAGTTGAGCCCCTTGATAAATCAACGGGCTCGCTCTTTAACTTTAGAAACCAAGGTAGGTGCATGTATAGACAAACCACTGAATGGGACAGCATACTTTGTCACAATCATAGTACCCTAGAACAACTGCTCAAACTCCCCGCGCCATGCATTTCTAAGGGTCTGAGGAACAAACTCTCTCAAGAACAACTCTGAAAACCTCTGAAGCTGCATCGGCAAGGCTACCTTCCTCGTACACTCTCCACCACTGATATGCTGCTCCTGACTATGGGTAAGTAGTGAAAGCAACTCCACTCATCTCCATAATAACATTGTGCGGAGAATACGATGGCACTCCTCTAGAAAATCATGTGCATCCTCTGAAGCCAAGCCACTCAAGTAGGAGGTTGATACTTCTTGATCCTCTGAAGTCTAAGCTACTCCTCCTCTGATGCTGCTACCCTAACTGCGGGTGGAACCAGAACAACAGGCTGTACTGGTATAACCTCTTGGACATGATCAACCACGACTCGCTGCTCTAGGTTACGGGCCGCGGGAGGCTAAGCTCGTCCCCCAGCTTGATATGTGGCTGGTGCAAGTGGAATTAACCGCGAGTGAACTAGAGTACCAAACATGCTCAAGAACTGTGTGAGGGTCTCCTGAAATACAGGGTTGGCAACTGGCTCCTCGGGAACCAGCTCCCCCACTAAAGCTATTGGTGGCTCCTCTTTCACAGCTTGGATCAGGTGCTCTGACTGCACCACATGCCCCAGACAGCCTCTGCCCCGGTCCCGACCTCTTGCGCTCTAGCACGGGGCACGGGTGTCTGATTGCCGGATCCTGCACTGCGTGTCCTAACCATCTGTGATAGAATTGAAACTCAAAGATTCAGTTTTCAAGGTCAACCAATTCGCACGATAAGGAATCAATGAAGTTAAGCTTTCCTAATAATCCCGTAGCCACTCAAAGAAATGTACAAACGTCTCTGTACGAATCCGTAAGACGCTACTAAACTCGTAACACCTATGAACCTAGATCTCTCATATTAAATTGTCACGAACACAATTTCCCGATGTCATAGTGGAAGCTAGTCTCTGCGACTAAGTATCCTAGCATTTGATAACAACTTGGCAGATATAATTAACAAAATACTAATACAAGTCTAAGAAACTCATATGAATTTCCAAAACAAGACCTCAACAATATGCTCCCCAAGACCGATAGAACAGAGTCATAAGCTCTATAGAGTGAACAACAATCTCCACTATATCACTGTCTGAAAGAAAGTACAACAGGAAATAAGGATAAAGGAAGGTGACTCTAAAGCCTGCGGACATGGAGTAGGTATACCTTGAGGTCTCCCAAAAATAGCAACTCAAATAAACTCTAGCATCCGACCCGGGCAAATGTACCTGTATCTGCGCAAAAGATGCGCAGAAGCATAGTATGAGTACACCACAACGGTACGCAGTAAGTATCAAGCCTAACCTCTATAGGGTAGTGACGAGGTTAGATCAAGAAACCTACTAGAATATAAATAAGCAGTATGAAAACAAAAGAACGAATAATAATAATGGAAAGTGGACAAATTACTTAAACGAAACAAGTCAATAGCATGAACTAATGCTAAAGTTTTAAGCATGGAAATACATAAGGAAGAAACTAAAGAGAACCACAATGATCATATACGGACAAAAACCTGCTAGAACAAGGAAGGACAAAACAACAAGCAATGGTCCCACCAAAACTCATTGTAACATGAGATAAAAAACATGAATCACAACGGCATACCGCCTCGTGTAAAATTAGAATCACAACCGAGGTATCGCCTCGTATAAACCAAGAACCACAACTGAGGTACCGCCTCGTATTCACATTTCTCAATTTCAATCATAATCTTTTGTTATACTGCCGTGTGATCCTTACATTTAAATAGGTTTTTAAAACAGCTTTCCCGAAATACACTTACTTTGGCCCACCCTATGACGCCGTCTGGCTTCTTGTAGTTCCCCTATAAGCTATAAGCACATAAGTCTCACCTTATACCGCCGCATTCACATTAACCCCAAGCCTTCTAGTGCTGCGTGCTCGTCAATATCACATCACAATTACAACTCGCACAACAAGTGTCCATATATCACAACTTGCCAACAATCAACAATATAAATCTTTCAACAACAATAGCCCATGGCTCCAACACAACGTGTACAAGAATATCAACAATAACAATGAATGTAAAATGCTCAACAAGAAAGATGCCTCAACAATTATCAACTTCGCATCGAAGTGATACAGCTTTCACAACTTCAACACCAATAACTCAACAATGAGAAAGACAATGTGTAACCACGAATTAAATACAAATAACTCACAATGGAAGAGATAACATGACTTCAAATGAGAATAATAGCAACAGAAGAGATAATTTATAACAATAACCTCAAATAATGATAATCAACAATGAAAGAGATAACACATACAATGACTTCAAGTAATGACAATCAACAATGAAAGAGATAACATGTAACAATAAAAGGAGCAACAAGTTCAACTAAAGCATGTAGAACAAGTGTTAAACAAGTCATTTAAGGCATCTAAGGATGGACTAACACAAATAAGAATAGATAGACTATTAGAAATTAGAACATGCTATGACATCTCAAATAAAGCATAAAGAGTATAAGTAGCCTAAACCGGTCGAATACCACGTACAACCGGTGTACTCACTCGTCACCTTGCGTACACGGCTTTCACATAGCGTAAATGAATCAATCAATACCAATCCAAAGGGGTAATTCCCCCACACAAAGTTACCTCAACTAGGCCAATTCAACTTTCAGAAATAGCTTTTCCCTAAAACTTGCCTCTACATGGCTCAAATATTATCCAAAACGACTTAATATCATTAAAAAATACAAGAAAAATCAATTACAGTAGATAAGCCATGATCTTTACACTTTTCTAAAAAAGTCAAAAAAAAGTCAACTCGGGGCCCTCCCGATAAAAACGTGGGTCACGGTAGATTTTGAATACCCATGACCCTACGAGTTCATATATCTGATTAGTTTTAAATTTCGAGACCAAATCGACTCTCAAAAGTCAAGTCCTATTTTTCAAAAACATGCCAAGGTTTTACAATTTTTCACTTTGATTCACATTATTTTGAAGTTAAATTCTAAGATATATTGACGGAATGCGATTAGGAATAGATTAGAATCACATACCCAAAGTTTTAAGATGAAAATCACCTCTCTAAATCGCCTCCTACCAAGTCTAGGGTTCTAAAATGAGTGAATGAGAGAAGAAATCCCGACTTCCAGCCCTGTACAAGCTGCAATTATCGCATTTGCAATACAGGTTAGGCATTTGTGAACCCTTACAATTGGGGACCAGGGCTCGCATTTGTGAACCCTGACAGCCTCATGTCTCGTCACAATTACGAGAAGAGGCTTCGCAATTGTGAACTGCACACCATCACAAAAGCGAACCATTATTCGCAATTGCGAACCTAGTTAAACTCCTGCTGACTTCACAAATGCGAAGGGGTAGCCGCAATTGCGACATCTGAGCTTGCACTGTCACCTTCGCAATTGCGAGGCTGGTGCTCACAATTACAGTAACTGGGCACCAGCAACACCAGTAGTTAAATTTCAGTGCAATCCATTCTGGAACATGTCCGAAACTCATCCGAGCCCTCTGGGCTCCAAATCAAACACCCACAAAAGTCTACAAAATAGCATATGAACTCGCTCATGTGATCAAAATGCAAAAATAACATCTAAAACTTCAAATCGAACACCAAAACACATAAATTTTAAAGAAAATTTCAAGACGAATTATAACTAAACGTCTGAATGCTATCAAATCAACTCCAAATAATACCACATTTTGCGATCAAGTTCTCAATAGAAAACAGACCTATTCCAAGTCTCAATATTAAAATTCGAGTTCGATATTTAAAAGTCAACCTACAGTCAAACTTTTCAACTTCAATTGCCAAATTTTGTCAAATCAAAAGAAATCAACCTACATACTTTCAAAATCAATTCCAGGCATATGCCCAAGTCTAAAATCATGATATGAAGCTATTAGAGCATCAAAAGACTGTTTCAGGATCGTTTTCACAAAAGTCAATTTTTGGTCAATATTCCTAGCTTAGGCTTCTTAGTCAAGATTCAAAGGGTTCAAATCAACCGGAAAGCTTCCCAAAAAAGAACTAACCAACCCCGCAAGACATAAAATCATAAACACACATGTGTGAACATAAAAAGGGGTAGTGCGGCAATTACACAAAACGACCGATCGGGTCATTACAGAGAGGTTGGCCTTAGATCCGAGTTGAGAATGATATTGTGGAATAGGTTGTACGCCGCATCAGGCCTTATTGGCTTTACTGTTATTGTGGATCAGGACGCATACCGCGGTAGGCCGTACTGGATATATTAATATTTGGATCGGGCTACACGCTGCAGCAAGCCTTATTCGCTTTTGTTTAGCGCTATGGCAGGATCCGCCTCTCCGGAGTCTAGCATACCAACATTGGGCGTAAGCACAGTGATATTTACCCATGCTTTGGTGTGTGGCTTTTGAGCCAGGCGCCCATACAGTGCTGAGTGATTTTGTGTGTGTGATATAGTAGGGGCATTTGAACCAGGCATCTTGAGTGGGCTGAGAGTGATGGTCTTGATGGTATCATTGTGAGAGATTTATGTTTGACATGTAGGCATAGAGATGTATCTTTCTCATGCTAGACGATAATATAACATTTGATGATTTGACATGTATTGTCAACAAATAGGCATAGAGATGCATTTTCCTCTTGCTAGACGGTATATCATAATTAATGACTTGACATGTGTACTGATATGTTGGCATAGAGATGTACTTTCCTCATGTCAATTAGTAAACGAAAATTGTTATCCGGTGTTGCAAATTGGTGAATACAGTTCTTTTGATAAACTCATGTTTAGCTGATTTTCAGTGGTAAGATTTGAACTCGACTATTATACTAGCAAAGCATGCCTACTTTCTCGTAGTTGTGAACGAGCTGAGCATAGATCTCTTGAGTTATTTACCTTTACTGTTCTCGTAGTATTATTACGAGTTGTTATTTGTTATTGGTGTTGGATACTGACCTTCTTCCAATCTCATCACTACTTTCAACCTGAGGTTAAGCTTGTTACTTATTGAGCACATGGGGTCGGTTGTACTCATGCTACATTTATGCACCTTGCGTGTAGATCTTGGAGCTGATGTTGCTGTTTGTGGCGGGAGGTGGCACTGAAGATGTACATGCATTTCGGTTATAGTTGCCACTTGTCCTTGGTAGTTTTAGATCTGTAAATTTTTTTATCTATATTTCAAATAGATGATGTATTTAATTTGTACCATCTTTGTAAATTCTAAGTCTTAGAAGCTCATGACTGGTACTACCAATCCTTGGGAGTTTGTATAGAAATTCAACTATTTTACTCATTTACTCTTATTATTCACATTTGAGTTGTGTTGACTGTTACTTGGCTTACCTAGCGGGTTGCGTTAGGTGTTATCACGACTAGATGGATTTTGGGTCGTGACAATTTGTGTCTTGTATTGACTTTCCACCGCACTCCAAAAGATAATTAATCTAATTATTAACATGAAAAATTAGACTATTATTCGAATTAATAGTTAAAGAAACTCAAAATAATTTATAATTTTTTGAATGTCACGACCCTAGTTACCCTCCGCAGGGTGTCGTAACGGCACGTAGTCTCTAAGACTAGGTAAGCCTAAGATTTATGCGGAGATAACCAAAATAATACTTTAAAAGCTCAAAATCCAACAACTAGCATAAGGAAATTCTCCCCAACTCAGAATATACGTACTTGCCTAAAGACCGGCAAAATACAAGTCACAAGCTCTATGCTAATATCAAAGTCATCCCTATACAATTGTATCTACTAAAGAAGGAATATATAGAAATGGATAGAAAATTACTCGAGGCCTACGGATGTGGGCAGGTATTCCTTGAAGTCACCAAGTGCGAACTTAGCTCACTGTTACTGGGATTAATAGGAAGTACCTGGATCTACACAAAAGGATGTGGGGAAGCGTAGCATGAGTGCACAACAACAGTACCCAGTAAGTGCCAAGCCTAACCTCGTTAGAGTAGTGACAAGGTCAGGTCAAGGCCTTACTAAAAATAATAAGAAACATGACGAAAGATTTAACAATATCATAATGATGACAAGGAAATGAAACAAGTAAGGAGTAAAGTTAGCTACACATAATCAAGGCAACTAATACATCACGGAAAGAAACAACACAACCAAAGACAAGTACAGCAAATAGAGAAAGATCAACAAGGGTCACTATCGAGGTACCGCCTCGTAGTCCCAAATCACAAGAATAAATCACAATCTTTCCTTATATCACTATGGAAGCCTTTACATTTAGTTTTGAAAATCATTTTCCCGAAATAGTATCCCGTGTTTTAGCCCACCTTATCACACCGCATGAATTCTAATAGTTCCCCTACTAGCCACGCGTATCAAGCCCATCTTATCTCACCGCATGCGTATCATATCATAACGTACCACAGGTCACACCTCAAGTGCCCAATATCACAACTTGCCATAGAAACCAAACAATAACAGTAATTTCACAATAAATAGCCCAAGGCTCAACCACAAAGTACACAAGAGTTTCAACAATAACAACCGGAATGAGCAACTCAACACAATGGTATTTCGCCACTTAATATTTTGCCTCAAAGTGAATCACGACCTCTATATCTCAATACCAATTTCAACAACAAGATATTCCACGATTTAACAACTTCAAGTAAAGATTTCAACAGTTAAGTAATGGATATGGAATAAAGGAAACAAGAACTCCAACTAAACATGTAGGGCAATTATCATGTAAGAGAATAAGACAAGTAAACATGTGAATATAGACTAAGAATGATAAATATGACATGTTAAGATAACTTTTAAGGCATGAAAGGAATCTACATAGCTAAAATCGATAATTTCCACATTTAGCCTGTGCACACGCTCATCACCTTGCATACACGGCTTCCCCACATTACAATTATCACAAACAACACCAATCCTAAGGGGAAATTCCCCCACACAAGGTTAGGCAAGTCACTTACCTTAAATCACGCTAAATCAATCCACTAGTAGGCCTTTCCCTCGATTATCCAACTCCAAATGACTCGAATCGGTCCAAACACACTCCGTACTATAAATATAAACTATCGGAAACCAATTCGAATAATAAAGATACAATTTTTGGAACGAAATAGTAAGTCAACTCAAAAAGTCAACCTGGGCTCGTGCCTCGAAACCTGACCAAAAATACCAAATCCAAACACCCATTTGATGACGAGTTCAACCATACAAGAATTACTCAAATCCGATAATAGCCTTTCAAATCGTAAAATTTTAGCCTAAGAAGTTTCTACTCTTTTTCCCCAATTAGATGATGAAATTATCAATAGATTCATGTAAACTAACCAAAACCGAGTTAGGAATTCTTACCCCAATAATTTTTCTGAAAGATCTCCAAAAATTCGCCTCACACCGAGCTCTCTGTTACGTTCTGACCTCAGGGAGCGTGACTGGTGCTCAACCGAGATATCCCGGCCGAGCAAGCTTGTATAATACCTTCTACCCGAACTCACTCATGAATAAAGAGAATATCTATTTCATTAACTAGACAATGAGGAGGATCATGTGAGCAACACCAATTCATTATTATTAGTTACATCATTTATAAGTTCTCAAAATACATACATTTTCATAGTTTAAAGTGGAACAAGTGGGACAAATACAGCATTACTAGTTTGACTTCCCCAATACTAAGATACAACCTACACTATGTCTACGAAGCCTCAAATAGACACAAAAGAGTACTTTGGTAATGACGGCAACAAGGCCCCGGCTATACCGCAAAACATAATACACAAGGAACAAAAGATACACGACCCCAAAATGAAATGGGGCTCACCAAGTCAGCTGGGAAGAGGGTATACCACTATCACTAATCAAAGCCGCCTGCTGCGGAACCACCTGCATCCATTAAAGATGCAGCGCCCCTGGCCAAAGGGACGTTGGTACATACGAGATAGTACTAGTATAAATGAATAAACACCCTCACAATAGAACGGGTAATAAAACAAGAAAGAACAATCATAGAATCAACGGAAGCCTCAAACAATACCAAGACATCAAGTTAGTTGCAAGACAAGTTTTCAAGTAAATTTTCCATATTTTAGGTTTGGAGATCTTTAGCACCGATATACCATCGTGATTTTTGGCACGGATTCCGATCGTGGCCCGATCGGATAGGACGTCTCACCCAAGACATCAACCACAATCACAATAACTATGATGATCTCAATCATTATCTCAATCACGATCTCAAGCACAATCACCACCATGTGTGCGGCATGGCGTCCGATCTCGACCCGGCCGGCTTGGCCGTCTCAACACAATGTTGTGTGGATCAACACCATCCTTTGCTAGCAATCATCTTATCCCATTTAAGGGAAATAATCTCATCACGTCAATCTCATCCCAAACAAGGGGAATAATCAAAATACACACCTACACCGGCACGTGTAGTTTTGGGGTTAGGTCATTTCAACCTACCCTTCCTCGGTGACTAATGATACTCCCAAATGTTTATTATATAAAGGACTTTCAGCTCATTTCATAGTCATTTACTCATCTTTTCATTTCATTGGCACCAGTGGCCACAAATGTGATATCATTCTTGGCAATTCGGCCATATTTCCTATATCATTTTCAAACATCATCATGGATTATTAACAACAAAGCATCTCTAATCACGAATTTTAATACACATATGAGTAAATAAGAATCATAGGCACATTGAGGTTTCTTGCACAGTTTGGCATGATAACTAGCAACTTAGATATAATTGAATTCATAATACTTCGATACGTGGTCACATTCGAATACAATCTCGAAGGATAACACAATATGATGAGAGCATCTAAAATACATTTTGAACATATATCTTCCAACATGGAGTTTATTCGGAATAGTCAAGTTGATAAGGAACAACTCGGAACATGAAACAAAAGGGCTTGAGCCAATCATAATTACAACTTACGAGGACATCATAGGCTGCGATTCGACAAGAGGAGTTTAGCCAACATACCTTTATTTGAGTTCTCCTTAAATTATTACACAGTTCCAAAAATCCTAGCTACTTTGATCTATTTAGAAACATGATAAAATTTAGCCACAATTAGGAAGATTGTCATAAGTTCAGCTCACTTAAGCATTTTATCAAGCACTAGGTATGCATTATGTTTTCAAGGTCCTCCTGTGGTGGATTCCTTTATCCCACAACCCAATATCTACCCTTTTGAGCTCAACAACCTTCCCACAACTCTGTTAGTACATGCATGCATAGATAACACCACCGTGCCTAAGAATCACACTCCGTATTACCCATCTTCTACCACAAACTTGAAATTGAAGACTAAGGTATGGAACCTTATCTCTTGGATGAAGATCTTGTGAATTTTCCTTGTGAATTTTCCAAGTCTTGAGCAATGATTGATGACCAATTAGTTTGGAATCTCGCTCACTCTAGACCACTTTCCTCTCTCTAAAATGTCAGTTAGAACAAGCCAAAATAAACCCTCAGTTGTTTTTATAAAAATAGGATCAGGTGAAATTTTCCAAAGCTTAAACTCTACGAAGTCGGGTCTACGGTCGCACATCAGACCGCAAAACAGGTCTGCCGCCCGCAAAGGGGACCGCAGAAAGGGTCCCAAAAACTAGGCAGGGCTGGACAGGTCTGGATTGATCTGTGGTCCGCAAATGAGTTATCTGGTCGCATAATGGACGGAAGAACCTCCTTCCAAAGTTTTCTCAAGCTGGATCTACGATGGATTATGCGGCCCGCAAAATGGTTATGTCGCCGCATAATGATCCTCAAAATTAGCTCAAGTTCTGCTTCACTCTGCGGCTAATAATCTGCGGCCCACAAAGTCATTCTATGATCGCATAGCGGACCGCATAAATGCCATGGTCTGCAAAATGATTCCTTCAACTCCCCGACATACTGTACAACCCACAAAGTCCATACGGCATTGAGCAAGCTCGCCGCTATGAATTTCTACAATCCTCAATCACATTACTCTGCCTCGGCGCCACAAAACTTTGAGTTTTAGCTGAAATTTTATGGGGCCTTACATCCTCACCCGCTTAAGATCATTTGTCCTCGAATGAGGGTCAAAGTTCACCGTTAGCATCCAATGTGACTCACTATTACTTCACACACCAGCAGTTCCAAAATTTGACTAACTCCCTAAATTTCCAAAATTTCGCCAGAGTCTCCCCTGTAATTAGGCATGTCCACTTACATAATCCAACGATGCAACATAACATGAAAACAACACCAACCGTGGCCTCATGAGCAGTATATTACCAAAAAGGAACACCCTTAGCATCAACTGTACAAGTGAAACATAATTCATAGAAGGTGAACTCTTATCATTTTCATAGAACACAACTTCATAAACACATTGCTATTCAAACAAATGAGGGTACTTCTTCTTCATTTCTTCCTTGTCCTCACAGGTGGCCTCTTTGGCCTGTTGGTTTCGCCATAGCACTTTCACAGAGGCAACTTCTTTATTTCTCAGCTTACAGACTTGCTTATCAAGAATGGCAATTGGAATTTCTTCATAAGTCAATTCCTCATTAACTTCAATGGTCTCAACTGGAACAATAAGCGACGGGTCTCCAATCACCTTCTTCTACATGGATACATGAAACACCGGGTGCACTAAAGACATCTCTGGAGGTAGTTCAAGCTTGTAAGCCACCCGACCAATCCTCTGATGGATTCTGTACAGTCCAACATACCTTGGACTCAACATCCCTTTCTTACCAACCGCATTATACCCTTCATGGGGGAAAGCTTCAAGAATATCCAATCATCCTCTTTGAATTCTAAATCCCTACGACGCACATCTGGATAGGACTTCTGGCAGCTCTGATCAGTTTTCAACCATTCCGCAATGATCTTAAACTTCTCCATAGCTTGATGCATGAGGTCTGGCCCTATCAACTCTGCTTCCCCAATCTCGAACCATCCAATAGGAGATCTACATCTCCTACCATATAAAACCTCGAACAGTGCCATTTGAATGCTAGCACGATAACTATTTTTGTAGTCAAATTCTATGAGCGGCAAATGATCATCCCAGCTACCCTTCAAGTCAAGAACACAAGAGCGCAACATATCCTCGAGTGTCTGAATAGTCCGCTCTAACTACCCGTCAGTTTGTGGATGGAAGATTGTACTAAGATTTTCCTGAGTACCCAAAGCTTGCTGAAATTTCTTCCAAAAATTAGCCGTGAATTGTGCCCCTCGATTTGAGATAATAGAAACTGGAGTGCCATGCAACCTGACTATTTCCACTATATACAATAGAGCATACTGTTCTGCTGTGTCGGTAGCCTCAATCGGTAGGAAGTGAGCTGATTTCGTGAGATGGTCCACAATCACCGAAATTGAGTCGAGCTTGCGAGGCGTGCAAGGTAGTCCCACCACAAAGTCCATATTGAGCATCTCCCATTTCCACATCGAAATTTCTATGTACCAACTCACCGGGCCTTTGATGTTCGGCCTTTTCTTGTTGAAAATTTGGGCATCTTACCACAAAGTCCGCTACATTCCTCTTCATATCATTCCACCAGCAGACATCTTTAAGATCATGAACCATCTTTGTAGAGCCAGGGTGCACGAAATACCTAGAAATGTGACCCTCAATTATGATTCTTTACTGGAGACCATCTACATTTCGAACACATAATTGCCCTTGGTACCATAGTGTACCATATCATCCATGCCAACAGAAAAAGTCGTGGTCTTATGTTTATGTATCCCCTCTTTCAATTGTACTAACAATGGATCGTCGTATTGCTTCTCCTGGACTTCCACAACAAGCGATGATTCAACCCTATTTTCCACAAGCACCCCTTCTTCACTAGAATCCGAAGGACGAACTCCCAAACTAGCCAACCGATGAACCTCCTTGGCCAACGGCCTTTGATATGCCTCTAATTGAGCCAAGCTACCCATAGATTTCTGGCTAAGAGCATCCTCCATAACATTATCCTTCCCAAGATGATATAAAATATCGATGGCGTAATCCTTGTGTCATGCCCCGCCCGGCGGGCCCGCGACACGGGCGGCGGACCCTGCTCGCAGAGTGCCGGCGAACCCTTCATTTCAGCTATCTTGTTATTTCAAACAAAAAGATCATTTAATTGGACCTCTCATTGGGGTCACACTTCGTACACATACATACATACACACATCCATGGAAACGTGTCACTGTGTTTAGGCATAAGATTTACAAAACATAGATACACCTTGACACCTATTTATACATAGCCAATCACTGTCTATACACCACTGGTATTGTCTATTGAGCCTCTATTAGAACAGACATTAAACATCCTAAGTCGGAACAGGGCCCCGACGTGCCCAAAACATCTATACAAAATGCATACCATATTATAGCAAGTCCGAAAGATGAATCTTGCTATGTCTGCTGAACCGGTGACCTACTGCGGTGGGGGAGCTCCGTCTGCCAACCTATTAGGACCTGCAGCACGATATGCAGCGTCCACAAAATAAACAACGTCAGTACGGAAAATGTACTAGTATGTAAGACATGAAACACAATGTAAGAGCAGTAATATAAGCATCAGGATAGAAACATGTAACTCGTAGGAACGGAATTACCTCTGAGGGCAGCTACCATGACACGTAGTAATATTTATGTCTAATTACATGCTTTCATTTCGTCGTTGTTATGTTTCCTATTTCCATCATTACAGCATTATACTATTACCTTTGCGAGTTGGCCATTTTCAAATACATTCACATTACCGGGTGCATTACGTAATCGCTACCTTAACCCACTATCTGCGCCACTGTGGGCTTGTCATTTTCATATACATTTAATGTTACCGAAATCGTTTACATCACAGTTACCTCATACAATCACACACATGCCTTCATGGGCTCATAAGCATACCCGGCCATTTCTAGGCTCGGTCACAACTACCCGGCCATTATTAGGCTCGGTCATAACTACCCGGCCATTACTAGGCTCGGTCATAACTACCTGGCCATTACTAGGCTCGGTCATAACCCAACTAATCAGTGGTTGCACAATAGGTGCCGTACCCGACCGACTATAGCGCGGCTCGGTAGAGTAAAATAAATACATATATATATATATATATATATATATATATGATGCACGTCATGCATTGCGAAGTTATTTATGGCTTGCATTTTTGACTTGTTACATTTATTACCCCTTCTTTCTCATGAAATTTAGAATACCCTTTTTACATAATAGTTATGGGACTCAAGGGTCTCCGTCAACATTGTTACCACGAAGCAAGAATAATCATTCCATAGAGGAAAACACAACATAAGAAATACTAGCTTCTAAGAATAGAATGTTCTTTGGGGCTCATTCGACGATTGTATTCAATAGGAATCGTGCAAAATAAAGAACGGTATAGTCTTACATACCTGGTACTGATTGCGCCGGCTCTCAAGCTACACAATTTGCCACAATTCTCTAATCTACAATTAAAGAGTAACTCAATGATTACTCACTACGCGTGATAGCTATCATTAACCAAAATCTCCTAAATTCACACGGTGCTTCTCTACACCCTTCATCCCCTAATCCTCATCAAACGTATTTACAGCACATGCAACCCAATTACAACCCCTAATAGTCATGACCCATTCCGTTTAACCCCACTTATTTCGATCTCATGGTTTCTAGTCATATTCCCATAAGTTCTCACAGACATGCAACCACCTATCATGAATGTTTAAGGGAAAACCACATGAAAGGGACTAGTAACTTACCTTGCATGCGAATTATTTGACCCTCTTCTTTGATTTCCTCAATTTCTAGGTCTTTGCTTCCAATGGGGTTCGTAGGAGGGGGAAACTCAGCTAGGGTTTCCTTTAATTCTTCAATTCCTTGCTTCTCTTCTTCAATTTAGAGTTTGTAAGAGAGGGATTTAGTTGTTCAAATGTGAGAGCTTTGGGAGGGGTCATTTGGGGGCTTTCTACTATGCTTAGACTTAGAAAAATGAAGAAGGGACGGGTTTGGGTCCCTTTTATAGGCCTAGGAGTAAGTTTCACACGTACCTGAAAAATGCCAGGTTTGCGATCGCATACCCACCGCAAACAGGGTATGCGGTTCGCATTTTGGTCGCAGATCTCACCTCAAAAATCTGTTGCATTATGCGACGCAAAAGGGCCAGAATGCGGTTCGCATTTTCAACAATGCGATCGCATTCTAGTCGCATTTTGGACATTAGTTTAGCCCAGTACTCTGCTCCATTTTGCGATGGAGGGTGTCATTATGCGGTCTGCATTTTAGTTATGCGGTCCGCATTCTGGCCGCATTCTTGACACAACTTTAGCCCAGAACTCTGTTCCATTCTGCGACGGAACATGTCGCATTTGCGGTCCGCATTTTGATTATGCGGTCGACATACTGACCGCATTTTCGACATATTTTCCAGCCCAGAATTTGTCTCAATTTGCGACCTCTATGTTAGATATGCGGTCCACATTTGTGCTTTGCGGTCCGCATACCTGGCTATGCGACGCCTTTGTCCTTTTTCTTAACTTTAAACCATTTTTCGGGTTTTTGGGTCCTCATATATGGGCTATTTCACAGTGTATTTTAATGTACGAGTTTTCACGGGTTGTAACATTCTCCCCCCCTTAGGAACATTCGTCCCCGAATGTATGGATATATGAAAGATAATACTACAGGGGGAGGGGTTTCAGCTTTTATAGGCTTCGTTCGGACGCCATGAATCCCAGCATTAAATGAAAGGTAATAATGAAGTGTATCTCAAGTTTCTATTTACCTCATACGGACGCTTTCCTTTTTAATGCATTCCAGGTTTCCTCGCCATCATCATCATTTACATTGGGAAACATGTATGGATATTTAGTTTTCATCTCCTCCTCTGCTTCCCATGTCATTTCCTCCACGTCCCTGTTCCTCCATAGTACTTTAACGCAAGCTACATCCTTTGTCCTTAGCTTGCGGACCTGTCGGTCCAATATAGCCACTGGTACTTCTTCGTATGTCAGATCCTCTGTGATCTGTATGTCTTGGATGGGAACGACCCAAGAAGGGTCTCCGATACACTTCCTTAACATGGACACATGGAATACCGGATGGACAAATTCCATTTCGGATGGTAGTTCCAATTTATAGGCAGCTTTTCCAATTCGGCGAAGAACTTGATATGGACCGATGTACCTCGGGCTCAATTTACCTTTCTTCCCAAAACGCATGACACCCTTCATGGGTGAGACTCTCAGGAACACCCAATCGCTAACTTGAAATTCCAAATCACGACGTCGGACGTCGGAATAGGACTTTTGCCTGCTCTGTGCAGTCTTCAATCGTCCCTGTATTAATCGTATTTTCTCAACGGCTTGATGGACCAAATCCGGGCCATACAGCTCAATTTCACCAACTTCGAACCACCCGATTGGCGATCTACACTTCCTCCCATACAATGCCTCATATGGGGCCATTTTAATACTGTGGTAACTGTTAATGTAGGCAAACTCTATAAGTGGAAGATGGTCATCCCATCTTCCTTGGAAATATAAAACACATGCTCGCAGCATATCTTCTAATGTCTGAATGGGACGCTCAGCCTGCCCGTCAGTTTGTGGATGGAAAGCTGTGCTGAGATTTACCTGCGTACCCAAACCTTTCTGAAAGGATTTCTAGAAGTTAGCTGTGAATTGGGCTCCTCTGTCCGATATAATGGACATTGGTACCCCATGAAGCCTAACGATTTCCTTGATGTACAGCTTTGCATAATCCTCAGCTATGTAGGTTGCCTTAGCCGGTAGAAAGTGAGCACACTTGGTAAGCCGATCCACTATCACCCAGATAGAGTCGAACTTACGATTGGTGCGAGGTAACCCAACAATGAAGTCCATGTTAATCACCTCCCATTTCCAAGTCGGAATTTCTATATCCTGAAGCAGTCCACCAGGTTTCTGATGTTCTGTCTTTACCTGCTGGCAATTAGGACACTGAGCTACGAATTATGCGATTGACTTCTTCATTCCATTCCACCAATACTGTTCCTTGGCATCATGATACATTTTGGTTGAGCCAGGATGGATGGTACCTGGATTGGTGAATTTCCCTCATGATCCTCTCTCGCAAATCTGCTACATCAGGCACACACAATCGGCCTTGACACCTCAAGGTCCCATCCCCTGCGATCTCGAAAGTTGAGATCCTACCTTGCTGAATGCCTTTTCTCAATTGCATCAAGGTGGGGTCTTCGTATTGTCGTGCCTTTACCTCGGCTACGAGAGATGATTCAGATGTGTTATGCACACCAATACCTCCATCTTCGGAGTCTAGCAATTTGACTCACATACTGGCTAGCTGATGAAGTTCTTTGGTTAAACTTCATTTACTTGCTTCAATGTGTGCCAAACTCCCCATTGACTTACGACTAAGAGCGTCGGCCACAACATTGGCCTTGCCGGGATGATACAATATCTCGACGTCGTAGTCTTTCAGCAATTCAAGCTAATGTTGTTGCCTCAAATTTAACTCCTTTTGACTGAATATGTATTGCAAGCTTTTGTGGTCTGTGTAGATGTCGACATGGACACCATAGAGATAGTGTCGCCACGTCTTTACGGCATATACCACAACAGCCAATTCCAGGTCATGGGTTGGGTAATTCTTTTCATGCTTCTTCAACTATCTCGAAGCATAAGCAATCACATTCCCATGCTGCATCAGCACACATCCCAACCCTATGCCAGAGGCATCACAGTATACAACATAACCTTCCGTTCCTTCGGGAAGAGTAAGAACTGGAGCTGATGTTAATCGATCTTTTAGTTCTTGAAAGCTCCGCTCCCAACTGTCTGTCCATTGAAACTTGGCAGCTTTCTGGGTCAGCTTAGTTAATGGCGCGGATATAGAAGAGAATCCTTCTACAATCAAGTTGCTCTCTCACGGGCAATTCGGTTCAAGAGATAGAAAGAGAGAGTCTGGCGACTTAAACAAATAAGAGGCGACACCACAAAGCTTCGTCATCAGAGCCGACGACGGCCGGCGAGGCTCCGACGGGCTGGCCACCCCTCCGTTCACAACATACACTTCAGACAACACAACATACCCGTTGCAGAGAAGCGAGGCCCAACTGGCGATTGAGAGACATCACCGTCTCTTTCACCTAAAGCTTGTACTCCGACGTTAATGGCGTCGCCAGCCGGAGAAATCCCGGCTGGCCAGCCCCCACAAATCAATACCCTAGTTGCAAACTCCTCGACGCCCTCATCTCAACCTCTAGATTTTGCTAAAATCCTTAAACCTACCACCTTAAACAGCACGCCCAACACAATCCCTAACCAGAAGGCTGAATCAATCACTTTCCGGCGAGCCACCTTCATGCATGGACAGCCGATTGTTAAATTTACTGAGACGGAGGTTAATCGCATGAATATCATTGAAGGCCTGCAGTATGCTGTTCTGGGCAAATTCTCCTATGGCTGGACGGACATTCAGGAATTGAGGAGAATAATCCCTATACAGTGTGGAATCAAAGGCAAGTGCAACATCAGAATTTTCAGAGATAAGCTAGTGCTCATCCGCCTAACCCTATGGGAGGATTTCATCAAAATTACCTCCAAAAGCACTTACTATCTAAAAGCTAAAGACGGGTATGAGTATCAGATGAGACAGCAAATCTATGATACAAAATTCAAGCTGGGTGAAGAAACTCCAATGGCAATGGCGTGGATCTCTTTTCCACATCTGTTGCCAACTTACTTTGTGAAGGAATGCTTATTCTCATTGGCTTCAGCTGTAGGAAAACCAGTACATCTTGATTTAGCTACAATAAACAAGACGAGGCCTAGTTGTGCAAGGGTCAAGGTACTGGTAAACTTATTGGCAGACTTGCCCAAAAAAGTCAGAATGGATATTGAGAATGAAGCAACAGGTGAGGTCAGAATAGAATGGATCAAAATTCAATATGACTACCTTCCCAAATACTGTAAGGAATGCAAGCTACAAGGGCACGACATGATTGAATGTTGGAGGTTACATCCCGAAACAATTGACACAGCAACGATCGCACAGCAAAAAGCTACAGAGAGAAGGAATGCAAAGGGCAAAGAGTAGAAACAGAAATTCAGCAAAGGCAGGAAGCAGCACCAATAAAGATATTATCAAGTGGCAAAGTTGTAGGCAATGCAGGCCCTCAATGGAAAGAGACCAAAGATAATCGAATTCAGTGCAAAGCAAAATCCAGACCTGGTCTGCAAAAACCAACAGATAAGGAAGTTTCACAGCAAGTTCGAGTGGCAAATGCTTTTGATGCACTGTATCTTGATAAAATGGACAATGCCAGAAATGAAGAAGAACAAATGAATTCAATAGTTCCAGCTCTACCCAAAACAGATATGTTGAATGCAAAGGATAGCAAAAAGGAAACCATGACAGAAGGAATGCAGGAATCAGCAGCAAGACAAACAATTCTGATAGCAAGCCCAGAACAAGTTACAACAAATGCATCTTTGGAAGGAAAACATGTGTGTCTGGATAGTACCAATAGCAAAGGAAACCAGATCATTGCAGTAGAGGGAACTACTGCACAAGCAGACAAGCAATCAACTTTGAAAACACTAACAGAACCATCGCGGAACAATACAAGGCAATCAAAAGCAAGCAATGGTCAGGAAAGAAATAAAACTCAAACACCAGCACATTTGGAAACAACTGAAGAAGCAGAAACAATCACAAGCATAACACAGGAAGGACCAAACCACCTTACATTGGGTGCAGAACAGTTTCTACGCGAGCAACAGCAACACCAAACATCCCCCCATCACACACCATCAAACCACAAACCTAAACAGCAACAACAAACCCCCCTCCACCAGCAACATACCTGAAATTCAAATACCAGCAAAAGCCAATGAAAACAATCAGCTTAAAGATGAAGGAACCAGCAACACCAAACCCTCCTCCAGCACAAACCAACACTACACAAACAAAAATAACAACACCAAACCCCCCTCCAGCAAGAATCCTTCAGAATTACAAAAACCAGCAGAAGAAGATGCAAGTAAACAGCTAAGTAAAATTCCTCGGAAGCTATGGGCAGACCAATCAGAGGAAGGCTCGGAGGATGGAGAGTTACCAGAAGGATTGCACAGTGAGTTTGAAGACACAACTGTAACATGTGAAGATGAACCTCAAAACAATAATGGACTGACTTTGCTAAGGATCACTCATAATGATCAACCAGCTCGCACAACACAACAAGGAACAGAAATAACATCAAAAAGAGCCCTTGCCGACTATGACCCAATCACCAGGAGAGATATAATAAGAGAGCAGCTGCAAGCAATCATCAGACCCAAGAACTTGACAATACCAGCAGCAGACAGAATCTCAGGTGGCAAGCAACACATGGACAAAGACATGGATGAAGAGGATCTCTCTCAAAACATCAACGACATAGCCAAGGAGAGTGATCTTTCACCAACTCAGCTAGACCAGCTGAAATCAGCAATGCACCCTCAGAGAAAGCAGAACAAAGGCAATAGTAGCTCTTCAAAAGTTCAAGCAAGAAGAGCACTGATTCTTTCCTCCAAAAATCAATGAATGCTCTAATTTGGAACATCCGATCAGTCAATACAATGCAAGCTTTTGAAAGACTGATCAGCATGCACAACAAACAACATTTTGAATTCATTGGTATCATGGAGCCTAAGCAACAATTAAGGAAGATTGAGCAGTACAAAAGAAGAATAGGTCTTGCACATGCTGTAGCCAATACCTCAAATAAGATTTGGGTTTTCATCTATGATGCATATGAAATCAACACTCTGTCAGACACAGCACAATAGCTCATACTAAAGCTACTGCACACAGTCACAAAGATAGAATTCATCCTCACTTTGGTCTATGCCAAATGTACAGCAACAGAGAGAATTGTCCTATGGGACACATTGTATGATCTAGCCCAAAACACAAGCATAGCATGGCTAGTGGGAGGCGATTTCAATGTAATCAGAGATCAAGAAGAAAAATTTGGTGGACTCCCTGTTCCTTTCAACGAAGTGGATGATTTCAATCACTGCATTAACATCTGCTCCCTTACAGAATTGGCTTTCAAAGGCAGCATCTACACCTGGTGGAATGGGAGGGCAGATGAGGACTGCATCTTTAAAAGATTAGACAGATGTTTGATTAATCACAGTCTACAACAACTCTTCCCTACAATTGAGCTCACGCATTTGTCCAAAATTGGCTCGGACCACAGTCCACTGCTCCTGCAAATGAAGAAGGAAGCAAAAATAATCAAAAAGCCGATCAGATTCCTTAACTTCTGGACCAACAATGAAACATTTCAAACAGTAGTTAAAGAAAACTGGCAAGCAGATTTTGAAGGAGATCCTATTATAATCTTCAATCACAAAATCAAAAGGCTAAAAAGAGCGTTAATAGTCTGGAGCAAAGCAACATATGGTGATATCTTCCAAAACATAACAAACATGGAAGAAGTGGTACTTGTGCATGAAAAGCAATTTGAAGAAAATCCAAATGCTCAGAATAGGGAAAGATTGCAAAAGGTTCAAGCACAAATGATCAAGTATCTAGCCATTGAAGAACAATTCTGGAAGCAAAAGGCAAGAATGGCATGGTTCAAGGATGGAGACAGAAATACTAAGTTCTTTCATGCTTTGGTCAATGGCAGAAGAAAGAGGCTATGTTTAAATAGGATACAAAGCAGAGCAGGCAACTGGATTGAGGAGGAAGATCATATAATAGAAGAAGCCATACTTTTCTATAAGGATCAGTTCACAGAAAACTCCCCTCCGACTGACTTCACAATCTTAGAACACATCCAGCAGGCCATGGATCAACAGCAAAATGAAGAATTGATCAAAATCCCAACAAGAGAGGAAACCAGGAAAGCTGTGTTCAGTCTGAAACGAAACAGTGCAGGAGGCCCAGACGGCTTCACAGGGTTGTTTTACCAAACATGCTGGGATATCATTAGAGACGACATTCAAAATATGGTTGCTGCATTTTTTTACTGGAAGAAAGCTGCCAAAGAGTATAACGTACACAAACTTGGTGTTAATACCAAAGAAGAAAGTCACGGAAACTTTCTCTGGTCTACGGCCCATAAGCCTCAGCAACTTTGTCAACAAGATATTCTCCAAGTTACTACATGAAAGACTACTTGTCATACTACCAACACTAATCTCACAAGAACAAGCTGGATTTGTCAAAGGCAGAACCATAACTGAAAATGTCCTACTTGCACAAGAAATCATCGCTGAGATAGGACAAAGAACAAAAGCAGGGCCAAATGTAGTAATCAAGCTGGATATGACAAAAGCCTTTGATAGACTATCCTGGTTATTCATGACCAAAGTTCTGAAGAAAATGGGCTTCAATGAAATCTTCATTAGAATGATCATTGATATTATGGGCAATAACTGGTACTCAATTCTAATCAACGGTCAACCACATGGCTTTTTCAAGTCGACAAGGGGAATTAAACAGGGGAACCCTCTCTCCCCAGCACTCTTCATCATTGCAGCAGAAGCTCTCTCAAAAGGCCTAAACTCACTGCATCATAATCCATTTTTCAGAGGATTTGGAATGCCCAGAAATAGCCCAAGAATCAATCACCTGGCATATGCAGACGACATGATCATCTTTGCATCCTCAGATTCCACTTCCCTGACGCTGATAATGGAGGTTCTAAATGCATATGAGATAGCCACAGGACAGCTAATCAACAAAAGCAAATCTGCTACCGTTCTCCATCATACTGCCAACACAGCAACAATAACAAGAGTGGAGAGAATCACAGGAATTGTAAAACAAGAATTCCCATTCACTTACTTGGGATGTCCCATGTTTTACTCCAGGAAAAGGATCGCATACTACCAAGACATAGTAAACAAAGTGCAAGACAGATTCCAATCCTGGAAGGGCAAGCTTCTTTCAATTGGAGGAAGAGCTACCTTAATCAAACATGTCCTACAAAGTCTGCCAATCCATCTTCTTTCGGCAGTAAACCCCCCAAAACAGGTGATCAACAATTTACACAAGCTTTTTGCGCAGTTCTTCTGGAGAAACACAGTTGGAGAAAAGACCAGACACTGGTCGTCATGGAATAATCTTTACCTTCCTTACGAAGAAGGAGGAGCTGGCTTCAGGTCTTTACATGACATGTCCAAAGCACTATGGTGGAACTTCAGAACAAAACCAACCCTGTGGAGTGCATTTATGTGCCAGAAATACTGTAAAAGAAACAATGCTGTAATAGTTCCCTGGACAAGAGGATCACAAACATGGAAGAAAATGCTAGAATGCAGAGAACTCATAGAACATCAAGTTGCCTGGCAAATCAAGATGGGATCATCACTGTTCTGGTATGACAACTGGAATGAGTTGGGAGCACTTTATCACATAGTACCACCAAATTTTCCAATTGATGAATCCATTCAAAATGTAAATAATGTCACACAAAATGAAGAATGGAATATACAGCAGTTGTCAGAAACTTTGCCACAAGAGCTTGTTGACCACATAACTACTACAGTAAGGGCACCAAAACTGGAACAGCCACTGGACACCCCATTCTGGATGCCACAAAGCCAAGGACAATTCACAGTCACAACAGCCTGGGAATACCTCAGAAGAAGAGAAAATGCAAAGGAAGTATACAGGTTGATTTGGGTCAAAGGACTCCCCTTCAAAATTGCTTTCTTTATGTGGAGAATATGGAAAGCCAAACTACCACTAGATGGTATGCTGAAAAGATGGGGATATCAGTTCCCCTCAAAATGCTGGTGCTGCACTGAACCAAAAGAGGAAACCATTTCACACCTCTTCTTCACCTCCAACACTGCCAGCATGGTTTGGAAATACTTCTTACAGAGAGCAGGAATAGCAACAGATGGGCTGACACTTCAGCAAGCAATAATAAAATGCTGGACAACACAAGCAATCAACAGAATCAAAGCAGTAATGCAAGCACTACCTTCTTGCATAATTTGGGAACTCTGGAAAAGAAGAAACAGCTGTAAACATGGGGAACCAATCACAATTGGTAGAGTCATCTACCAAATCTCCACTACACTGCAAGCTCTAGTCAATACTAGAAAACCTGACATAAAGGCTCCTCATAAATGGAGTGATCTACTTCATCTGCTACAAAATCACACCCCTAAGATAACATACAGCAAGGTGCTATGGGAGTTCCCAATGCCTGGATGGATAAAGGTCAACACAGATGGAACATCAAAAGGAAATCCAGGAAGAAGCTCCATTGGATACTGTCTGAGAAATGAAGCAGGGGACCTTATATATGCAATGGGCACAAAGATTCCAGAAGGAACAAACATAGAAGCAGAAGCAACAGCCATCAAGGAAGCTCTGAGATACTGCTTGACTCGGGGTTACGAACAAATCTGGCTACAGACAGATTCCATGTTAATGAATAACATAATAAACGGCAAGTGGAAACCCCCATGGTGCATAATGGATCAAATAGAGGAAATCTTTCACTTTAGCCAAGCCCTCACTTTGATCACCTCACACATATACAGGGAAGGAAACAAATTGGCAGATTACATAGCAAATCTGGCACTGGATGAAGAAAGACTTGAATATCTTCATTTCAATCAGCTAGATAGGGGAGCAAAGAAAATCTTAAATGATGATAAGTCACAACGCCCCTACCTAAGAGTTAAAATAGCAAATGATCAGAAATAAAGAAAATGAAGGACAGAAGGATATGAGAGACCCCAACAATAGACTTCACATATTTCACTCACATTATACTGATGAATTGTCTTTTGTTAATCCAGGATGGTGCAAGATGCAACAAGCAAAGGATGAAAGCAACAGGATATGGTTTTCTATGGAAATCATAATCAGCAGAAGTTCCAAAAACAGAGGACAGCTTTTAAAAGATCAATCACCAACACTGAGAACCTTACTAGCCAGCAAACCTGTTTCTGAAGCAAAAATAGAAACAGCAGAACACGTAAAAGGAAATGAAACAGCCTACAAAAATTTCAGTAGCTACACCAGCAAGAAAAGGAACATCAGGGAACAAAAATGGAGCAAAGGCAACAGAAAGCACATCTTAAGGAAAGCTGGACTAGGACCTCAAGGAAATGTGCAACTAAATTGGATAAAAAAAACAGCAAGTGTTGAGTACATGTGTCGAGGAAAATACTTCAACAGCCAACATGAACATGCTGCCCAGGAACTCCAGTTTTCATGCTACTGCTCGACCTTAATGTGCAACAAAATTGGATCAAAAAACAGCAAGTGTCGAGTACATGTGTCGAGGAAAAGACTTCAACAACCAACATGAACATGCTGCCCAGGAACTCCAGTCTCATGCCACTGCTCGATCTTATGCCAGTCGAAAGGACACCTCTACTCACCCTCATGCCACACAACTGGACAAAGCTGATCACTGCCAGCTTCATGCCAATGGATGACCATTTAAGAGACAATGCTGCCGATCTACAGAAAACACATCAAACCTTCCAGAGGAGCAATAAAATACAAAAAAAGACAAAACTGGACTCTAACTCTGTTTTCATCTCTGCAGGTAATAAGAGCATATCTATATCCTACTCTTTGACGAACTTCCAGCTGGTGGTATTAGTACAAGTTACTCATTCCACTGGAAGGGAGGAAAAGATAGGAACACGCACAGACTCAAGGACAAGATACAGAAGGAAGAAACCAAAGAAATGTACTACAGATTCTACTCGAGGACACCTTTCTCATGAATACAAACTTGCAAAGAAAGTTAAAACAAACTGCAAAGAAGAAGAAGATCAATCCCAACCACACACTAGCACAATTCTGATTTCACATACACATATTCTTCAGATTGAGAAGAATACCTATGCGATTCTAGAGCACTATTCAGTGGTATTAGCATGCTACCATGCTCAATCTGGAGGTGTGATAGACATGTATAGGCAGTCTTTTCAGACAATGGAACACAATGGCAACAGGGGAAACTCAACAAAATCATCACAAAGGAGGCTAAGACAAACCACAGGAAGCATCAGTAAAGAAAGCAGCAACCACACCTTCAACAACTCAACAACATCAACATTAGCACAAAAGGCAGAAGACAAGCAGTTTTCACACTCAAGAAGCAGTAGCAGCAGAGACACTCTTAAGCAAAAGACAAGCAGCAGATGCAGCAATATCAACTCCCTCACAGACATGGCAAAACCTCATATACCCAGCAACACCAATCAGCAGAGGCAGCAACATCGAAGTAAAACAACAATGAACCAATCCTTCTCCTTCAACACCATCCTCAGCATCAATGCCAAGATGAAATGCAACAACATCAGTAAAGGCAAAGGCAAGACAGAGAATAACACAAACAGCACAGCACCAAATTGTTCACATAGGAGTAGGTCACTAATGCAATTGCATTGTGTGATATCAGCACTTTTGATGCACATCCTAATGCAATTGCATCAATTACCTCCTACCTATAAAATCAGCAACTTTCACAACACAGTCAAAGGCATGATTCACAAACAGCAAAGTAACTTTCAAATGAAGCAACCCTGTTCAGCAGCAGAGCATCTCTCTCATGTAATCTTGGACAAAAGAGACAGCAACAAATTCCAGATAAAGTAGGAATCCAGCAGTTGCACCACCAGCACATCAAGTCAACTAAGAGTAGAAACACACATGGATAGAATGGGCGACCTTGATGTATTTCAGTGTTATTTTGTACAGATGTTTATCTATCATATATATAGGATAGATATACATTACTTTAATCTAGGTCGGATTCAACTTGTACCTAATGGACACCTTTTGTATTTTTGTAATTATGAAACAAGGTACATTTGTTTTTTTTGGGAGGTAAGGTTCATGTCCCCCTCCCCTCTTGTAAATCTTATCTAATTAACATCAATAAAGTTACTTTCTAACCAAAAAAAAAAAAATTCCTTCTACAAACCGCCTGTAATATCCTGCTATCCCCAAGAAGCTACGGACTTCTGACGGCATAGTAGGCCTTGGCCAATTCTTAACCGCGTCGATCTTTTGAGTATCGATACTAATACCCTCATCAGATATCACATGGCCTAAGAATGCCACTGAGTTTAGCCAAAACTCACATTTGGCGAGCTTTGCATATAGCCTGTGGTCCCGAAGGGTCTGCAACACTATCCGGAAGTGACGCACATGCTCTGCCTCTGAGCGGGAATATACCAAGATATCATCGATGGATACACCCACGAACACATCAAGATAAGGCCTGAATACAGTGTTCATGAGGTCCATAAAAGCAGCCGGGGCATTTGTTAGCCCGAATGACATCACTAGAAATTCAAAATGCCCATATCTAGTTCGGAAGGCTGTTTTCAGAATGTCTCTCTCCTTGACCCTTAACTGAAAATACACCGAGCGCAGGTCAATCTTGGAGAAATATCTAGCTCCCTGGAGCTGGTCGAACAGGTCATCAATTGTTTGAAGTGGATACTTGTTCTTTATGGTGACCTTATTCAATTGACGATAATCGATACACATTCATAACGATCTGTCATTCTTTCGTACAAACAGGACTAGTGCACCCCAAGGTGAAGTGCTAGGCCTAATGAAGCCTTTATCCAACAAGTCCTTCAACTGTACTTTCAATTCCCGCAATTCTGCTGGGGCCATTCTACATGGACGAATAGAAATTGGATGGGTATCAGGCAACACCTCGATGCCAAACTCGATTTCTCTTTCAGGGGGAAGACCTGGAAGTTCATCTGGAAAGACATCCGGAAATTCATTGACTACCGAAATTTTTGGTAAGATAGGCGGCTCCGCCTTCGCGTCCATGACGCGGACAAGGTGATAGATGCAACCCTTAGAGATCATCTTTCTTGCCTTAAGGTAGGAAATAAACCTACCTTTCGGTGTAGAAACATTCCCCTTCCATTCAAGGACGGGTTCGCCAGGAAATTGGAATTTAACCACCTTTGTATGACAATCGACACTGGCATAACACGATGCCAACCAGTCCATCCCCATTATCACATCAAAATCAATCATTTCTAACTCAATTAAATCTGCCGAGGTGGGACGATTACAGATCGTCACAGTGCAACCTCTATATACCTTCCTGGCAATTACGGAATCTCCTATTGGAGTGGATACCACAAAGGGATTGCTTAATAATCCGGGCGCAATATCAAATTTATCAGCCACAAGGGGCGTAACATAAGATAACGTGGACCCGGGATCAATCAATGCATACACATCATGGGGAAGCACTGATAATATACCTGTGACAACTTCCGGAGATGACTCAAGGTCCTGTCGGCTCGCTAGAGCATATATTCGGTTTTGAACACCGCTTGGGCCCGGCATTGCACCGCTGCCCCTGCCACGAACTGCTGGCTGTTGAGGATCCCGTACTGGAGGTCGAATAGATGAGGAAGAACAAGCAGCAGATCCAGTTTGGTGCGCCATGCCACCATCCGTTCTGTGAGGACAGTCTCGCATCATGTGGCCGGGCTGTCCACAATAATAACATCCATCCGAACTCCGACTGCAGGGTCCAAAATGGGCCCTGCTGCACTGCTCACAACGGGGCAGGGAGGATCTCATCTGACTGTTAGCCCTGTGATACGGCGAGCTTGATGCCTGCGAGCTCTGGAACTGTCGAGGGGCACTAGACCCAGGTGGTGCTGAGCTCCTCGAAAACTGGGGCCTCACACTACTTCTGGAATCACCAGAATACCCCGTAATTCTTGTCCTCCTATGCTGGGTCCTCTCCTGCTCCCTATCCGCCCTTTGTTGGCGTTTACAGTCCTCTATAATCTGGGCATAGGCCTGCATACGGGAGATATCCATGCCCTCTATCAAGGAGGCCGTGGTGCATTCATTTATTAAATGCGGCCCCAACCCGTTCATGAACAAGTGAACCCTGTCGCTCATTTCTGCCTCCATGTGGGGAGCATACCTTGCCAGAGAGTCAAACTGCATACTGTACTCTCGTACATTCATACTTCCCTGCTTGAGATTCAAGAACTTATCGGCCTTGGCTCGGCGTACCTCAACTGGCAAGTAGTGGCGTAGGAATGCCTCAGAGAATTCACTCCATACTAGTGGGGGAGCATTGGGACCCCTGGACCTCTCCCAACTATCATACCAGAACACTGCTAAATTCTGTAGTGGGTAAGAAGCCAATTCTACTGCCTCTGTGTCACTGACATGCATAACCCGCAGCGTGCGGTGTTTTTTATCAATGAAATCCTGCAGGTCTTCCTTAGGATCAGACCCGGTAAACACTGGGGGATCCAAATTGATGAAGTCACGGACCCTCGTACTGACCGGTCTCTCAGCAGCACCGGTATTCTGCCTCTGAGCCTGAGAAGCTAGTAGGCTGGTCAACAACTGCACCGCAGTCCTCAAGTCCTGTTTTGCAGCATTCGAAGAAGGGACTGGGGAAGCTGGGCGGCTTCTAATATCCTCTAGGGGAGGAGGAGTAGATGAGGTCTGAGAAGGCGTCTCACTTTGGCCTTCGATCATGTGGGGCACTTGAATGGTCCCCTCTCCGGCATTTATATCAAGCCGTCTACTATTGGTTTGCTTCCTACTCGAAGGCATCGCTGAAGGAAAACAAGGCAAGCATTAGAGATGAACACTTACGACTTAGCTCTAAGCACGATCTAGATTCAGAAAGAAGGTAACATTCCTAAATGTCAGGTAGCCTCCTGATTATAAAATGTGGCGCGCAACACACCCATAATCAAGACCCTACTAGACACGGCTCATAGACAATCCCTAGGACACGACCTGGCTCTGATACCACTCTCTGTCACGCCCCGCCCGGCGGGCCCGCGACACGGGCACCGGACCCTGCTTACAGAGTGCCGGCGAACCCTTCATTTCAGCTATCTTGTTATTTCAAACAAAAAGATCATTTAATTGGACCTCTCATTGGAGTCACGCTTCGTACACATACATATATACACACATCCATGGAAACGTGTCACTGTGTTTAGGCATAAGATTTACAAAACATAGATACACCTTGACACCTATTTATACATAGCCAATCACTGTCTATACACCACTGGAATTGTCTATTGAACCTCTATTAGAACAGACATTATACATCCTAAGTCGGAACAGGGCCCCGACGTGCCCAAAACATCTATACAAAATGCATACCCAATTATAGCAAGTCCGAAAGCTGAATCTTGCTATGTCTGCTGAACCGGTGACCTACTGCGGTGGGGGAGCTCCGTGTGCCAACCTATTAGGACCTGTAGCACGATATGCAGCGTCCATAAAATAAAGGACATCAGTATGGAAAATGTACTGAGTATGTAAGACATGAAACACAATGTAAGAGCAGTAATATAAGCATCAGGATAGAAACATGTAACTCGTAGGAACGGAATTACCTCTGAGGGCAGCTACCATGACACGTAGTAATATTTATGTCTAATTACATGCTTTCATTTCGTCGTTGTTATGTTTCCTATTTCCATCATTACAGCATTATACTATTACCTTTGCGAGTTGGCCATTTTCAAATACATTCACATTACCGGGTGCATTACGTAATCGTTACCTTAACCCACTATCTGCGCCACTGTGGGTTTGTCATTTTCATATACATTTAATGTTACCGAAATCGTTTACATAACAGTTACCTCATACAATCACACACATGCCTCCATGGGCTCATAATCATACCCGGCCATTTCTAGGCTCGGTCACAACTACCCGGCCATTATTAGGCTCGGTCATAACTACCCGGCCATTACTAGGCTCGGTCATAACTACCCGGCCATTACTAGGCTCGGTCATAACCCAACTGATCAGTGGTTGCACAATAGGTGCCGTACCCGGCCGACTATAGCGCGGCTCGGTAGAGCAAAATAAATGCATATATACATATATATATACATATATACATATATATATATATATATATATTATGGGACTCAAGGGTCTCCGTCAACATTGTTACCACGAAGCAAGAATAATCATTCCATAGAGGAAAACACAACATAAGCAATACTAGCTTCTAAGAATAGAATGTTCTTTGGGGCTCATTCGAGGCTTTGTATTCAATAGGAATCGTGCAAAAGAAAGAACGGTACAGTCTTACATACCTGGTACTGATTGTGTCGGCTCTCAAGGTACGCAATTTGCCACAATTCTCTAATCTACAATTAAAGAGTAACACAATGATTACTCACTACGCGTGATAGCTATCATTAACCAAAATCTCCTAAATTCACATGGTGCTTCTCTATACCCTTCATCCCCTAAACCTCATCAAACGTATTTACAGCACATGCAACCCAATTACAACCCCTAATAGTCATGACCCATTCCGTTTAACCCACTTATTTCGATCTCATGGTTTCTAGTCATATTCCCATAAGTTCTCACAGACATGCAACCACCTATCATGAATATTTAAGGGAAAACCACATGAAAGGGAGTAGTAACTTAAATTGCATGCGAATTATTTGACCCTCTTCTTTGATTTCCTCAATTTCTAGGTCTTTGCTTCTAATGGGGTTCGTAGGAGTGGCAAACTCAGCTAGGGTTTCCTTTAATTCTTCAATTCCTTGCTTCCCTTCTTCAATTTAGAGTTTGTAAGAGAGGGATTAGTTGTTCAAATGTGAGAGCTTTGAGAGGGGTCGTTTGGGGGCTTTCTACTATGCTTAGACTTAGAAAAATGAAGAAAGGACGGGTTTGGGTCCCTTTTATAGGCCTAAGAGTAAGTGGCATATGTACCAGAAAAATGTCAGGTTTGCGATCGCATACCCACCGCAAACAGGGTATGCGGTTTGCATTTTGGTCGCAGATCTCACCTCAAAAATCTGTTGCATTATGCGACGCAAAAGGGCCAGAATGCGATTCGCATTTTCAACAATGCGATAGCATTCTGGTCGCGTTTTGGACATTGGTTTAGCCCAGTACTCTGCTCCATTCTGCGATGGAGGGTGTCATTATGCGGTCTGCATTTCAGTTATGCGGTCCACATTCTGGCCGCATTCTTGACACAACTTCAGCCCAGAACTCTGTTCCATTCTGCGACGGAACATGTCGCATTTGCGGTCCGCATTTTGATTATGCGGTTCGCATACTGACCGCATTTTCGACGTATTTTCCAGCCCATAATTCTGTCTCAATTTGCGACCCCTATGTTAGATATGCGGTCCGCATTTATGCTTTGCGGTCCGCATACCTGGCTATGCACACCTTTGTCCTTTTTCTTAACTTTAAACCATTTTTCGGGTTTTTGGGTCCTCATATATGGGCTATTTCACAGTGTATTTTAATGTACGAGTTTTCACGGGTTGTCACACCTTGAGTAGCTCAAGCCATTTTCTCTGCCTCAGATTCAATTCCTTCTCCTTGAAAATATATTGAAGGCTCTTATGGTCCATGAATACCATGGACCCCATATAAACAATGATGCCAAAGTTTCAATGCAAATACCACCGCTAGAAGTTCTAAGTCATGTGTTGGATATTTCTTCACACGATTCTTAAGTTTCCTACAAGTATAAGCTATCACCTTGCCATGTTGCATTAATACACACCAAGTCAGATACTTGAAGCATCACGACATACCACAAACCCATCTTTACCCTCTGGTAGGGTTAACGCCGGTGCTGTAGTCAATCTTAATTTCAACTCTTGGAAGCTCTTTTCACAAGCATCTGACCATTGGAACTTAACCGCCTTCTTCATCAATTTAGACAAAAGAGAGGCAAGAGTAGAGAACACCTCCACAAATTTCCTGTAATACCCATCTAAGCCCAAAAAACTACGAATCACTATTGGAGTTATAAGTCTAGGCCAATTCTTCATCGCTACAATCTTCTGAGATCAACCTTAATTCCATCTCTAGAGACGACATGACCCAAGAATGTGACAGATTCAAACAAAAATTCACATTTCAAAAAGTTCGCATACAACTTGTGCCGTTACAGAGTCTGTAGAACTGCCCTGAGATGATCAGCATGGTCCTCTCGACAACGTGAATATACCAAAATATAGTCAATGAACACTATCACGAAGGAGTCGAGAAAAGGTTTGAAGACTCAATTCATAAGATCCATGAAAGCTGTCGGGGCATTTGTTAGCCTAAAAGACATCACCAGAAACTCAAAGTGTCCATACAGGGTCCTCAAAGTTGTTTACGAAAATATCCTGCTCCCTGATCTTCAATTGGTTATACCCGGATTTTAAATCAATATTGGAGAAGTACTTAGCACCCTTCAATTGGTCAAATAGGTCATCTACCCTTGGCAGTGGGTACTTATTCTTAATCGTGATCTTGTTGAGCTGCCGATAGTCGATACACATCCTTAGTGACCCATCTTTCTTCTTACAAAGAGAACTAATGCTGGGTTTTAGGTGAAATTTTTACGGGGCCTTACAGTCTCTAAGTCCAAAATATGAAAATGAAATAAACTCTCGACTTTGAAACTTAAATATGCTGCCTAGCGATTCCTTCATCGCGAAGGTGGAATGAGCCTCGCATTCGCGATCTGAAAAAATACATAGCTGCCAAAATCCTCATCGCGCACACGAGATTCGCCACGTGAACGCAGTGCACACTGAGTCCAGACCTACGCGAACGTGACCCCTCTTATGCGAACCTGGTGCAAGCCTTCTCCTACCTTCGCGAATGCGAAGAACAACTTCACCTGCCTCCCCAGAAACCCTTCTCGAATGCGGGACCTCTCTCGCAATCGCAAAAAAGGAAACCAGACCTGTAGCAAAACCAAAACTTCAGCAATCCTTAAGGTTCTGCAATGCGCCGAACATGGTCCAAATTATACCCGAGGCCCCCCGGGACCTCAACCAAACATACCAAAAGGTCCTAAAGAATCATACAAACACGCTCAAAGCGTCAAATGACATCAAACAACACTAGAATCACACGTCGATTCAACCCTAAGAAACATATGAACTTTCGAATTCCAAAATTGATGTCGATTAATACCAAAACAACTCCAATTGACTTCAAATTTTGCACACAAGTCATAAATAACATTACGGACCTATTCTAATTTCCGGAATCGAATTCCGACCCCGATATCAATAAAGTCAACTCCCGGTCAAACTTTCCAACCTTCGAAACCTTCAATTTTCCAACTTTCGCCAATTCTCGCCGAAACAACCTACGGACCTCCAAATCAACATCCAGACAGGCTCCTAACCTAAAATCACCATACGGAGCTATTGGAACCGTCAAAACTCCATTCCGGAGCCGTCTATGAAAAAGTCAAATTACGGCCAACTCTAACAACTTAAACCTCCAACTTATGGACTACGTGTCCCATTTCACTTCGAAATTTCCCAAACCCGAAACCAAGCACCCCGACAAGTTACATAACCACAATTTAACACAGAGAAGGTAAAAAATAGGGGATCGAGGCTAATACACTTAAAACAACCAGCCCGATCGTTACATCCTCCCCCTCTTAAAACAAGCGTTCTTCCTCGAACGAGCATAGAGACACACTTAAAGTGATGAAAAGATGAGGATAACGGCTACGCATATCATGCTCGGTCTCCCAGGTCTCCCAAGTCACCTCCTCGATTAGCTGACGCCTCCACTGAACCTTCACTGAAGAAATGTTCTTTGACCATCTTTCGAACCTGCCTGTCCAAACGGCCACCAGCTCCTCAACATAAGACAAATCCTTGTCCAACTGGACTGAGCTGAAATCCAACACATGAGACGGATCACTGTGATACTTTCGGAGGATAGAAACATGGAATACTGGATGAACTGCAGCTAGACTAGGTGGCAGTGCAAGCTTGTATCCCACCTCTCCAATCCTCTCAAGAATCTCAAAAGGTTTGATATACCTAGGGCTCAACTTGCCCTTCTTCCCAAACCTCATAACACCCTTCAAGGGAGAAACATGGAGCAAGACCCACTCCCCCAACCATGAATGCAATATCGCGAACCTTCCTATTCGCATAACTCTTCTGTCTAGATTGGGTTGTGCGAAGCCGATCTTGAATAAATTTTACCTTTTACAAAGCATCCTGAACCAAGTCTGTACCCAATAGCCTAGCCTCATTCGGCTCGAACCAACCCACCAGGACCGACCCCGCCTCGCATACAAAGCCTCAGACAAAGCCATCTGAGTGCTAGACCGGTAGCTGTTGTTGTAGGCAAACTCCACAAGCGGAATGAACTGATCCCAAGAAATCCCAAACTCCATCACACGCGCACGAAGCATATCCTCCAGCATCTGAATAGTGTACTCGGACTGTCCGTCTGTCTGACGGTTAAATGCTGTACTCAACTAAACCCACGTGCCTAACTCATGTTGTATGGCCCTAAAGAACCTCAATGTATACTACATACCCCGGTTTGAAATGATGGATACCGGCACGCCATGAAGTCTGACAATCTCGCAAATATAAACCTAAGCCAGCTGCTCTGAAGAATAAGTAGTCACCACCGGAGTGAAATAAGCCGACTTGGTCAACCTATCCATAATTACCCAAACTGCATCGAACTTCCTCTGAGTCCGTGGGAGCCTAATAACGAAATCCATAGTAACCTACTTCTACTTCCACTCTAGAATCTCTAGCCTCTGAAGCAATCCACCTGGCCGCTGATGCTCATACTTTACCTACTGAAAGTTTAGGCACCGAGCTATATGTCCTACTATGTCCTTCATCCTTCCACTAATAGTTCTGCCTCAAGCCCTGGTACATCTTGGCGGCACCTGAATGTATGGAGTATCGCGAACTGTGAGCCTTCTGAAGAATCGGCCCATGCAAACCATCTACATTAGGCACACATAACCTGTCCTGTATCAGTAGCACACCGTCATCCCCAATAGTGACCTCCTTGGCATCGCCGTGCTGAAGCGTGTCCTTTAGGACAAGCTGATGGGGGTCTTCACACTGACGCTCTCTGATACCATTATAAAGAGAAGACCGAGACACCACACAAGTCAAAACTCAACTCGGCTCCGAAACATCCAATCTAACAAACTAGTTGGCCAAGGCCTGAACATACAGTGCTTATGGCCTCTCTACTGCCGGTGGATATGCTAAATTGCCCAAGCTCTCCGCCTTGCGACTCAAGGCATCAGCCACCACATTGGCCTTCCTGGGATGATATCGAATAGTGATATCATAATCCTTAAGATACTCTAACCACCTCCGCTACAGCAAGTTAAGATCCTTCTGTTTGAACAGATGTTGTAGACTCCGGTGGTCTATTTAAACCTCATAGGGGACACTGTACAAATAGTGCCGTCAAATCTTCAAGGCATGAACAATAGCTGCTATTGTCCAACATCCACACTACCTCGCGACCAATACGCTATGCATCACAGTACACAGTATAAACCCGTACCTGTAGGAAAGACCAACACTAGGTCTGTAGTCAAGGCAGCCTTGAGCTTTTGAAAGCTCTCCTCACACTACTCGGTCAACCTGAACGGAGCACCCTTCTGGGTCAATTAGGTCATAGGTGCGGCAATAGATGAGAAACCCTCTACAAATCGATGTTAATACCCTGCCAGACTAAGAAAACTTTGGATCTCAATAGCTGAAGAAGGTTTGGGCCAACTCTGCACTGCTTGAATTTTCTTTAGATGTACCTTGATCCCCTCACTCGACACTACAAGACCCTCTAAAGCATGGTCCTCAAGTGCTTCTCATGATCCTCCCGGCTTCGGGAGTACACCAGAATGTCATCAATAAACACATTGATGAATGAGTCAAGATAGGGCCGGAATACACTATTCATCAAGTGCATGAATGCTAATCAGCCCAAATGACATCACAACGAACTTGTAATTACCATACCGAGTCCTGAAGGCATTCTTCGGGATATCTTACTCTCAAATCTCCAACTGATGATAGCCTGAACGCAAGTAAATCATGGAGAACATTCTGGCACCCTGTAGCTGCTCAAAAAGGTCATTAATGCGTGGCAATGGATACATGTTCTTCAGTGTAACCTTGTTCAACTAGCGATAATTGATACACATGCGCATAGAACCATCCTTCTTCTTCAAAAACAAGATCGGAGCACCCCAAGGTGATACATTGGGCTGAATGAAACCCTTATCAAGCATCTCCTACAACTGCTCCTTTAACTCGATATCCCTGTCGGACGGCATGCCCGGATGATCCACCGGAAATACATCTAAATAATCTCTCACTATCGAAACTAACTCAACGATAGGATTATCAACACTAACATCTCTCACATATGCTATATACGCATCACATCCCTTTGCAACCATCCGTTGTGCCTTAAACAAAGACACCACCCTTCTAGGAACACAATCTAATGTACCTCTCCACCATAACCGCGACAAACCTTACCTAGCCAACATCACCACCTTGGCGTGACAATCAAGGATAGCATCATAGGGTGACAACCAGTCCATGCCCAAAATAACATCAAAATGTACCGTACTGAGCAACAATAGATCAACTCTGGTCTCAAAACCACCAATAACAACTAAACACGACCGATACACACAGTCAGCAATAAGGAAATCTCCCACAGGCGTGGACACGTAGACATGGGAACTCAAAGAATCACGGAATATACCCAAATACGGAGCAAAATAAAATGATACATAGAAATATGTGGAGCATGGATCAAATAAGACTGATGCATCTCTTGACAAACCGGAACAATACCTATGATAGCTCAGTCGGATGCAACTGCCTCCGTCCTAGCATGAAGTGCATAATATCTGGCCTAGCCTCCCCTTTTAGGGCGACCTCTACCTGCCCGACCTCCACCTCTAGCTGGGTGTGTAGGTGGAGTGGCAATTGGTGCGCTCTCCATGGGTTGAGAAGCTTGAGGGCCCTATGGGATACGTGGGACCTGAGTAGTCTGTAGAGGTGCACCCCTTCTGAGTCTGGGGAAGTTCCTCACCATGTGACGAGTGTCACCACACTCAAAACAAGCCCTTGAAGGACGTGGCTGCTAGAACTGGCTTGGGCTTGATCGACTGGACTAACCACTGAAAGCACCTCGTGCAGAAGGTGCACTAGACAATGGCAGTGCATAATTGGCAACTTGGGTCCTCGGAGTGGTCGGAATACCGCTGGAAGTTGGAAGTGCTAGATGAATAGGGCAGCTTGCACAGCCCCTACTATGACGGGCTGCAACAGGGGCACGGGCACCACTATATGTGCTAGAATCTCGAGGCCTCTTGGCCTACCTCTCCTCTCACTCCCGGGCCTACATACCCTCTAATCTCCTAGCGATCTCCACTACCTGCTGGTATGGGATGTCCATCTCCAACTCTCGCGCCATGCTAAATCTGATACTAGGGTTGAGCCCTTCCATAAATTGATGAACTGGCTCCCTAACAGTAGCAACCAAGGCTGGTTCATGCCTGGACAAATCACTGAACCAGATCGCATACCCCGATAAGGTTATAGAACCCTAACAAAACTGCTCAAACTTTGGGCACCATGCATCCCTAGGACTCTGGGGAACAAACTCCCTCAAGAACATCTCTGAGAACTAATCCTAGGTGAGTGAAGCTGCCTCGGCCGGACTAACCTACTCATACGCTCGCCACCACTGATAAGCCACTCCCTTAAGCTGGAACATAGTGAAAGCAACCCCACTCGACTCCATAATACCCATAGTACGGAGGATACGGTGGCACTCATCAAGAAAACCCTGGGCATCCTCTGAAGCCAAACTGCTAAAAGTAGGAGAGTGGTACTTTTGGTACCTCTCGAGCCTGAGCTGCTCCCCCTCAGAAGCTGTGCCTTAATCTCAGGCCGAACTAGGGTGATTGGCTGCACCGGTATGACCTCTTAGACCTGATCAACCTGGACTCGCTGCTCTAGGGTACGGGCGGCGGGAGTCTGTGCTCTTCCCTAGGCCTGAGATGTGGTAGGAACCAGTGGGATCAACCCTTCCTAAGATAAAATGCCAAACATTCTCAAAAACTAGGCGAGGGTCTCCTAAAGTGCTAGGTAGTAACAGGCATCTCAGGTGCCTGCCCTTTACCTGGAGCTACTGGTAACTCCTATGTAGCAGCTCGTGCGGGTGCTCTGACTGCACCACGTGGACGCTCTCGGCCTCTGCCGCAACCCCTACTTCTCGAGGCTCTAGAAGGGGGCACAGGTGTTTGACCATCAGATCGAGCTGTGCGTGTCCTCACCATATGTGAGAGAATAGAAAGACAGAGATTTAGAATTCCGAAGTCAACAAATTCGCACAAGTAGGAATCGAATAAGTGAAACAATTCTCTGTACTAGTGTCTCTCCTCCTTGACACGGTGTTGCTTTTCTATAATAGCTTTCATTAATGCAATCAAGCTTTCTTTCATTCTCAATTCTCATTTTTGTTGTCTCAATTGCTCTTGACATTGATTTTTCCTTGTGGCAATGATAATCTCGTCTAGCGTATGGAGGGGACCTTATAGTAATTGCACTGACATCAATTGTTTAGCCTTAGGTCGCCCTTCTAAGGAATCTCAGGAAGGCTCCACGTAATAGGTTGGATATTTTAAAGCCTAGCCAGACTCTTGCTTGTGTTGTAGCAGTCATCGTTGTTGGAGCGTATCAAGGCTCACTATGTTGATGGTCCTCACTTGTTGGTGTTGAAGGACATGGTGCAGCGGGGTGGTGCCATAGAGGTTGTGATTAGAGATGATGGTGTTATACGGCTTCAGGGCTGGATTTGTGTTCCTAATGATGATGGGTTGAGAGAGTTGATCCTTGAGGAGGCTCACAGTTCGTGTTATTCCATTCACCCATGTGTCACAAAGATGTACCATGACTTGAAATAGCACTATTAGTGGCAGAGAATAAATAAAGATATTATTGTGTCAACAGGTGAAGTATGGGCATTATAAACCGGGTGGGTTAACTCAGAGATTGGAAATACCGAAGTGGATGTGGGAGTGCATTACTATAGAGTTTGTGGTAGGCTTACAACAAACCTTGACTAAGTCTATACACTTCATTCCGGTGATGACTACCTATTCTTTAGAGTGATTGGCTCATATTTACATTTGGGAGATTGTCTGCATGCACGGCATGCCCATTTCCATCATTTATGACCAAGGCACGTAGTACATATCGCACTTTTGGAGAGTTGTGCAGCATGAGCTGGGTACACGGGTCGATTTGAGTACATCGTTTCATCCTCAAACGGATGGACAGTACGAGTTCACTATTCAGATCTTGGAGGACATGTTACGTGCGTGTGTTATTGATTTCGGAGGTTCATGGGAAAAGTTTTTACCTCTAGCAAAGTTCTCCTACAACAACAGTTATCAGTCGATCATCTAGATGGCTCCACACGAGACCTTATATGGGAGGCGATGTCGTTTGCCGATTGGTTAATTTGGGCTCGGGAAGGCTAGACTGTTGGACACTAATTTGGTCTGTGATGCTATGGAGAGTTTAAGGTGATTCGGGAGCGGCTTCGTACAGCTTAGTCCAGGCAGAGAATTTATACGGATGGAAATGTTTGAAATGTAGCTTACATGGTGGGTGAGAAGGTTCTTCTCTGAGTGTCGCCTATGAAGGGCGTGATGCGGTTCGAGAAGAAGGGCAAGTTAAGCCCGAGGTTTATTGACCCGTTTGAGATCTAGGAGAGAGTTGGGGAAGCTTCTTATAGGCTTGCATTGCCTCCTAGCATAGCAAGGGTACATATGGTATTTCACGTCTCCATGCGTCAGAAGTACCATGAGGACAACTCGTATAGACTTCAGTACAGTGCAGCTTGATGAAAATTTTGCTTATAAGGAAGAGTCGGTGGCTATTCTAAATTGGTAATTTCGTAAGTTGAGATCGAAGTGCTTTCCTTTCGTGAAAGTGCAATTGAGAGGTCAGCCGATTAGAGGAGGTTATGTGGGAGTCCGAGTCCGATATGCATAATAGATACCCACCCTTTAACCCGTCTAGGTACTTTACTATGTTCGTTCGAGGACGAATGTTTTATTTAGAGGAGGAGAATGTAACGACCCGATAGGTCGTTCTGTGCACTAGCCTTAATTTTGTGTTTCGAGACCCCTTATAGTTTCCTTTGATTTTTATCGATTTGCGTGTATGGTCTGTGTTGTTCCCAGAAAAGATTTTACATAAAATTTTGAAGAAAATGTAATTTTTGTCATGAAATGATACTTGAGTTGACCACAGTCAACATTCTTGGTAAACGATATTGGATTGGTGTTTTGACGATTCTGGTAGGTTCGTACGATATTTTTGGACTTGAACGCACGTTTGGTGGGGTCCAGGTTGACCCAAGCGCATTTCTGCACATTATGAGAATAATTGTGAAAAATGAGTTTTAAAGTTGAAATTCTTTAGTTTTGATGATAGATTCATAATAGTTGATGTTATGTTGGTGATTTGAGGTAGCGAGCAAGTTTGGATGATCTTATGTCACTTGTGTGCATGTTCGTTTTGGAGCCCGAGAGGCTCAGGTGAGTTCGGGTGCATTGCGAATGCGTTCGAAATAGCTGGTGCAGTGCAGTTGATGGTGTTCAGGTGCAGATCCCGTGTTTGCGAGCCTCGCTTTTGCGGTCAAATGAACGCATTTGCGAATGGGAGCTGGGTCTGGGGTTTCGAAGGTGTGAATAATTGTTCGTGTTTGAGGTAAGGTCTAGGATCGCTTTTGCTACCATGGAGTCACATTTGTGATTCTTTGATTACTGGAGCAGCATCAAATTTGCGAAGCTTGGCTCGCATTTGCGAGGGGGGTGTCCTTCGCAAATGCGATAGCTTTGTCGCATTTGCGACGTTTGCATGACTGTTGCATTGGTCGCTATTGCAATCATTGTTTCGCAATTGCGGGCTCCGCAGTTGTGAACAAGAGTTCGCTATTACGATACCTGTGGCTAGGTAAAATAGGGAAGAATTGGGACTTATCTCATTTCACTCTATTTTTCAACCCTAAACACTCTCAAGGCGATTTTCTTGAGAGCTTTTCTTCCCAAAACGATTGGTAAGCAACTTTATCTAGTTTTTAATCAATTCCCATTATTTTTCATGTATTTTTAAAATAAAATCTAAGAATTTCATGGTAGTAATTAGGGTTTTTTTTTATAGAATTTAGAGATTTTGCAAATTGATATTTAGACCTCAAATTGAAGTCGAATTTTGAAACAAATCACATAACTGGGCTCGGGGGTGAATGGGCAATCGGGTTTTGATCAAGCGAGTCGGGGTTGATTATTGTTGACTTTTTTTATTTAGCTAAAGATTAAACCTTTTTCATTTGTGGGTAGTTTCTAAAGCTTATTTTGAATTGCTTGAACGATATTTGGCTATATTTGATTGGTTTGGAGGCTTGTTCGAAAGGTAAAGCTGCGGTTGATTGTTGAGTTAGTTGCGCAAAGAGGTAACTATCATATTTAACTTTGACTTGAGGGAATTAGGACTTGTTGGTCTATTTGTTATGTGAATTATGCGTGGGGACGGTGTATATGCGAGGTGACGAGTGTAGATGCGCCGTCATGGGCTAAAGCATGCGGGTTGGGCTATTAACCTTTACATCGTTACTTATTCCATGTTATATTTCGTTACAGTCTTTGATTACTACATGTCCTTACTTGTTATCCAGGACTTATTTGATATATGTTCTTTAATTGTTACCTGTTTCGATTTATCCATTCCTCGCTCAATACCTGCTTACCTTCTATTTATTCCTACATGTATTAATTGTATATCTTCATTGTCTCATGTTTTTAGTTGACTTACTATCTTTGCATTACTTGTTGCACCTTGTTATGTTATTCCAATTTTTGCGAGTTCTTAGTTATTCTTGTATCCGTGATTGTCGAGATTTACGAATACGAGGCATTGGTTATTCTCCATGTGTACTGGTAGTCCCTTGATGTTCTATACGTTGTATATCCTTTTGTGCTGAGATTACTGAATTGGGTTGTGTTGAGTTGATCCAGTTAATGATTTGATATTGGAAACGGGTGGCGCGCCGCAACAGTATTGAAATGAATTGATAATGGAAACGGGTTGCATGCTGCAACAAATATTGATGTGATATTGGGATCGGGTTCGAATTTCAGTTCCGGGAGTTGGAATAGGACCATTGTGTCATTTCTGGCTTGAGTGCAAAATCTGAGGTCAATCGGAATTGATTTGATGCAGTGCAGCATGAGTTTTGGAAGTTCAAAGTTCATTAGTTTCAATAGGATTGAATTAGGGTGTGATTCGTGATTTTGGTGTTGTTTGATGTGATTTGAGGCTTCGAGTAAGTTGGTATCGTGTTTTAGTACTTATTTGTATATTCGAATGCGGCCTCGGAGGCCACGGGTGTTTATCGTATGGTTGATGGATTATGAGGCGCAGGTGCGCATGCACCAATGCGCAAAGGAGCCCGAAGAAGCGGAAGAGTGCTGGAGGATTAAGAACAGCAGATGCAGAAGGAGTCCGCAGCAGCAGACTCGCAGATGCGATAGAGTGTCCGCAAAAGCAAATGGTCGGGCACTTGGAGGAAGCCACAGATGCAGCCACTTTTCTGCAGGAGCAGGACCGCAAATGCAGTTAAGTGAGCCGCAGGTGCGGGATCGTTGTGCAGAGCGTAAAACGAGGGTTTGGTTATTTTTCCCATAGTTGGAATTTTGGAATTCGGATAGGGACAATTTTTGGAAGGCTTTTTGCTACCATCAAAGATGTAAGTGAAGTTTAATCACTTTTGTTGACATATATTGATTACCCATTGATTATTACACCTAGTTTACGTGAATTTAGGATAAAATTTTGGGATTTTGAACTATGTTATTGCATAGGGATATTTGAAGATTTGAGGGTTGATTTGGGGCCGGAATTGGATGATATTTGTATGGTTGGACTTGTATCGGAATAAGTGTACAGAATTTGTGAGTTTGGTCGTGTTCGAGTGTCACGACCTAGGCCGGAGGGCCGCGACTGGCACCGGACCCTACTCAACGGGCGCTGGCGTACCCTTCATCTAACTTTCCTTATTATATATAAGGCTTGTCATATGCATATAATCTCGAACAATAATTATAATGAACTGAGACATCATACCATGATACGAACATACTTATGTACATAATATAGCCAACAAGGCTGCAATGCAAAACCATAAAACAAAATACATACGTTTGCTGACAAGGCAATTCAACTGTACATAAGTCAACCCATCACTTGTCTATGCATAAATTGACACTTGTCTATGAGCCTCTACAAAAACGTACATAATGCAACCTACGTCGGAACAGGGCCCCGACATGCCCATAATGCCTATAACAGAATGCATACCAAGACTATGGCAAGTCCGAAGGATGGATCTCGCCAATATCCGCTGAACTGGGTAGCCTACTGTGGCGGGGGAGCCTCGTCTATCTGTCTTCCCGGACCTGCAGCACGACATGTAGCGTCCACAAATAAAGGACGTCAGTACGGATAATGTACTGAGTATGTAAAACAGGAAACATAATGCAAGAACAATAATAAGCATCAGGGTAAGAGACATACAACCTGTACCATCTGAATGCCTCTGAGGGCGACTAACCATGTCATGCCTGACATGCATATGTATATACATACATTTATATCCTTTTGAAAATCATCATATACATATATACGCCTCTGTGGGCCTCCTCATCATCTCATACATATGCCTCTGTGGGCCTCCTCATTATCATACCCAACTGATCAGTGGTTGCACAATAGGTGCCATACCCGGCCGACTATAGCGCGGCTCGGTAGAGTAAAATAGCTGTCGACTATAGCGCGGCTAAGTAGAGTAAAACATATACATATGTATAGTTGCACAATAGGTGCCATACCCGGCCGACTATAGCGCGGCTCGGTAGAGTAAAATAGATAATGCATGCTGGACTCATAAGAGTCATACTACCATGGTGAAATAATAACATATCAATCCTCCCATAAGAGCGGAAACAATATACGTACTGCTACCTTCTAAGAGTAGAGTATCTTTGGGGTTCGTTCATTGCATTGTGTACAGTCAGAGTCGTGCAAAAGAAGGAAAAGGATAGTCTCACATACCTTGCAATACTTTCCAATCTCAAGCTATGAAACTTCCACGACTTCTTAGTCTACAATAAGAGAAAGGACACTACCGTTATCGTTTAAGCGTCGTAACTATTATGTATCGACTGTAACCTATTTTACGATAAAACGGACAGCACCTCCCCTATATATATGACTTTGCACAAGTCAAAATAGCCACCAAACAGCCAAACAACATCAATAAGAATCATATTGAACCTCCCAAAACAGTCCACGCACAAACCAATCAATTCATACGTACAATGGCCACTATAGTCGTGTCAAACGATCCAGAAATATTATGAACAACTATCAGGCTACAACCCTAAATATATATGGTGTTTCTCCACACCCTTCCCCATCCAAAACTCCACAAATCATTAGTATAACACGCAGCTTTACAGCAACACAAAACAGTCCATAAAACAGTCTGCTACAAGTGAATAACTCGAACTCACGGCTTCCGATCACCGTCCCGTGAGTTCTTACACACATAGAACGACTTACCAAGACTTAACAGTAGAAAACATGTATTAAATAGAGAAGTAAACTCACCTTGCTTGTTAGATAACTCAGCACTTGCTTTGGTTCCTCAAACTCTAGGGTTTACCTTCAACTAGAACTTGAAAGAGGAGAAAAATCGATTAGGGTTTGTGTGGGATTATTTTGGGGAGGGGTTGCAGGGGTTCTTTTAGGTTTTGAAGCTGTGAAATAATAGTGAATTAGCTGGATTTAGAATCTTTTAAAAGCCCTCTCTTGACCGACTTGGGGCTTTTAAATTTTAGCCCTTAATTTTGGCAAGTAGGTGATGCACCTACTTGTCACCTACCAGCCTGTGCAGTTCTACGGAAATGCAATTATCTCAATACTCCGAGATTGTATTGACAAACGGTTTGAAGCATTGGAAACTAGACTAATAGACCTTTAATTTGGTAGGTAGATCACCCCGTAATTCTTTGCAAATTGGGAGAAAATCGCAGAAATATTTGACCTAATGTTTAAGTAAAATTGTGAACCTAAGTTGCGACAACTTTTGTCGACTTTTGTTTCATAACTCGTTTGACTTCAAGGCTTATGAAACAGATATCATATCATTCAAATAACTTAAAACATGACATCTTGGTGATGTTAACCATCTCTCGATTTACCCAAAAATGCGAGTTACAACATTCTTAACTCGTTTATCCTCTAATACTTGTTAACCACCCTTATACACCTTTGCATCGTTTAAGACCAATAGGACTAAACTCTTACTGTCTCAAAGGTAATTCTCTTCTCAAACCTAGGTAGACTGTCTTAGAGTGTAATCTAACCTATACAAATATGGGTTATAACACCCTCCCCCCCTTAGGAACATTCGTCCTCGAATGTAAGGGTTTACGGGGATCTTAACTCATTGTCGATTTCTGACGGAAATTTCTGGCTGAGTTTTCTCTATTCAATGGATCTTAGCAAGACTCGCAAGCATTTAAACCCAACCTATAGCCTTACAAGGTTATACAAAGCATTATAGCTACGTACATTATCCGCATATCACCACTTTGTTTTAAGAAAGAGTATTCTCATGTTATTGCTTACCTCATAGCGACGGTTCTCCTTTTAATACGTCCTGCGTTCCCCCGGCACCCTCATTAGCTCCCTAGGAGCACGAAATCTTATATTCATTCATCATATACATGTATTCTTATATATTGATTTTGCTTCTATGTGATATGATTTGGACTGTATGCATGTGACCACGCCAGACGGGTTGTGTTGTTATGCCTTAGACCACACCGGGCGAATTTTGTTGTTACGTCTGCGGCCACACTGGGCAGATTCTGTTGTTATGCTAGTAACCACATCAAGCATATTATGATATTGAGGCTGTGACCTCGTCGGGCTGTTAGCACGTTGAATTGGTCGTACAGCATGTGGATATGGATCCATCCCTCAAGGTCACCCTCTCATGTGCCTTTCTGATGGTGTATACGCAGATTTGAGGAAACTGATCAGTGGTTTCTTACAGATATGGAAATATTGAGGAAATTTGGCCAGTGTTTGTTCTGGACTTTGAATTTCATCTTTACTTGCAAATTTTTCTAGTTATTTACCTGATTTTTTTGCAGATCATCTTTATATACTAGATCATTAACTAAGCAGAGTACTTGAGTATTTGTTCACACACGCAGATGGTTCTTTATGTGCTTTATGATTTTATCACATGAATTTTCTGTACTTGTTGATTTTATGAAACTGCATAGGTTATAGAAAGTATCATTTATGATTCATGCTTTTTTTACCTCGCCGAGGTTAGATATGATACTTTCTGAGTACATTCGGTCGGTTGTGCTCATGCTACACTCTACACTTAATTGTGCAAATCTAGGTGTCTGACCCAGTCATCAGTAGTCGAGGCTTGTGGCAGAGTTGATCACTAAGAGACGAGGTATAACTGCATTCTCCACCACAGTCTTGACGTCTTTTTTCTTATGTATTGTTTTCTTTATTTCAGACAATATTGTTACTTAGCTTCTCAGACTTGTATTTCATTGTAGAGCTCATGACTCTGTATTTATCAGTTCTGAAGGATTTATCATGTATTGGTACTATTATGCTATATTAAGGATTTAGACTTGTGATATTTCTGTCATATATGCTATTATGGTTCTTTATTGTTATGTTCGGCTTGCCTAGCAAGTGTGTTAGGTGCCATCACGATTGGTTGAATTTTGGGTTGTGACAATGAGGTATCAGAGCCCCGGGTTCATCGGTATTATGGGTCATGAGAAATATTAGTAGAGTCTTGCAGATCGATATGGAGACATCTGTACTTATCTTCCAGAGGCTACCAAACTTTTAGGAAAACTTTATCTTCTTGGATTCTTGTCGTGCATATATTTTATTTCTGAAGTTTTAACCTTTACTCTTCTACTCTCTCATGATGGTAAGGACATGTGCAGCCGGATCAGGCGGATGGGAACCGGCACCGGCACAACCAGCTAGGGTCGCAAGAGGTCAGGGCCGAGTTAGAAGTCGAGGTGGGGCTCGCACTATAGTGATGGCAAAACCTGTGGAGCCACCAGTTGCTCCAGTGGAGGAGCGGGTATCTGATATTATTGAGCCGGTGGGACCAGCCTAGACACCCGCAGTACCTATTGTGATACCAGGTCTTTAGGAGGGTTTTGCTCAAATCTTGAGCTTGTACATGAGTTTGGCTCAGGCGGTTACGATACTAGTTGCATCGGCTACTTCACATACTAGAGGAGGAGCCCAGATTCCAGTTGCCCGTACTACAGAGCAGCTAGCTCAAGGCCATCAGACACCAGGGGTGCTACTAGTACATACAGTTGTTGTTGCTCGAGCCGAGGCTGAGCCATCTATGACTAATGCGGAGCAGAGGAGGCTGGAGAAGTTTAAGAAGCTTGATCTGCCCGAGTTCAGCGGAGGAGAGTCAGAGGCTACTCAAGATTTTCTGGATCGATGTCATCGGATTCATTGCAGTGTGAGTATTGTGGATATCAGTGGAGTTACTTTCACAACTTTTCAGCTGGCAGGGGCAGCCTATAGATGGTAGCGAGATTATGAGTTATCTAGGTCAGCTGGCTCAGCAACACTTACGTGGTATGAGTTCTCAGTTCTCTTCATAGAGAGGTTTGTTCCCTAGACTCGTAGAAAGGAGTTGCATAAAGAGTTTGAACAACTATGCCAAGGGGATATGACTGTGACCCGGTAAGAGATGAGATTTGCAGATTTGGCACGTCATGCTATATGGTTGGTTCCTACTGAGAGGGAGAAGGTCAAGAGGTTCATTGATGGCCTCAACTATAGTTTGTTTACAGTTTGGCTCGAGAGGCTGAGACGGATGCTAGGTTTGACCAGGTGGTTGAGATTGCTAGGTCCTTAGATCAAGTCTACAGGCTTGAGCATGAGGAGTGGGAGGCTAAGAGGCCTCGTGGTTCAGTTGATTTCAGCAATGTCTTAACTGGAGGCCAGCCACACTACAACAGAGGTCATCCGTATAGGCCCGCTCAAGCAGCTCGTCATGTTCCTCGTGGTGCTTTAGTTAGCCATGTTTTCATACGTGAGAGTGCGTCGTAAGTCAATTGATATAAGCTCCAAAATTAGATTATATTTGGAAGTATATAAATTAAGTTAATCGTATTACCTTGGAGGTTACAAATATTTAAAAATCATGAATAACAAGTACCAAGAGGTTGGAAGGCTTAGAAGCTAAATGAATTGAAGAAAGTAAGTTATGTCGGAAGTCGGCAAGTTGGGAATGTTATAACATGTACTTTTGGGGTGATACTAGGGTGCTTAACATGATAAGGAGGTTATGTTATGAGTTATTATAATCGTATGTTGAGTTTTGAAGTCAAGCGTGTTGTGGAACAAAAGTTGGCAAAGGTCATCACAAGTTTCATTCATAAATGTGTTGGAAATTAGGTCAAATGTAGCAGAGCTTTTCTCTCAATATAATAAGAATTACAGGGTGATCCACCTATCAAACTGAATTTCTACGCGTATAGTTTCCAACAAATTAGACCTTTCATTGATACGACATTGGAGTATAGAGATATTCGCATTTTTGTGAGACTGCACATGCAGCTCCCAATGGGACCCACTTAGGCAGTTGAGACATCTTGATATATTTGTGACGCCTAAAGCCCGTTTTAACTCATTATTTTTCACTCTCTTCAGACCTTAGACACCTAGAAACTTTCTCTCAATGTTCTCTCATGATTCTAGACCCAAACCAAGGGCAAACAACACAAATCAAGTGTCGGGAATCTCGTGGTGCTAGTGAGTTTCTTGTTCTTCTTGTGGTTGCTGATTTTTTTTGTGTTTCCAGCTCGTGTGGAGAGTTGTTTAAAGTGGTTTAAGTTCTGTAAAATACTCTCCCAAGGTATTCATATCAATCCGAGGTGATTTCAGGTCTTCCAAAGTGATTCTAGTGTCGAGAAACCCAACTTGATTGCTAGTTTTGCTTCCTTGTTCTTGTGGCTGCGTTGGAAGGATATTTCATGGTGAACTAAACTCAAATTGGAGTTTTTTTATCTTTTTAAAGGTAAGGAACCTCTTACTATACATGTATTTAAGCTTATCCAAGTTACGGCTAAGTTGTTGAAGCTAGAACTTGTGAGATATTGATCGAATGTCTTGTTAGTAATGTTGTTGATTGTTGGACTGTTTGGGAGGTATTCTTGCAGCATTTTATGGCTGCAAAATTTATGGAATAACCTGAGTATATTGTGTTGTTATTATCAACATTTTCCTGAATATAAATAAGAGGGAAAGGATTCAAAATAGTGTTATTAGACATGAAACGAATTTGTCGCTCAACGTGTTATTGTGCTGGTTGTGTTCCATATAATTATTGGTTGTTGTTTGGGCTGTTTGGTGACTTTAGTAACTTATGGGATGTAGTACAAATAGGGGAGATGTTGTTAGTTTATTAGTTTTGACATATGAGAGTTGTAACACTTATGTGATGTCGACGAAGTCGGTTTACTCATTGTAGACGTAAGAACGATATGTTACGTTGGTAAATGGTTGAGTAAGGAACCAGGTGCCCATCGCGGCCCTTTAGTTTGGGTCGTGACATTGAAGATCCAAGTTTCAGATATTCTGAAGGCGGCATTCAGGACCTGCTATGGTCACTATGAGTTTCTGGTGATGTCTTTTGTGTTTACCAATGCCCCAGCAGCCTTTATGCACTTGATGAAGAGTGTATTCCAGCCGTATCTTGATTCATTCATCATGGTATTCATTGACGACATATTGGTGTATTCTCATATCTAGGAGGATCACGAGCAGCATTTGAGGATCGTAGTTTAGACCTCGAGGGAGAAGAAGCTAAATGCTAAATTCTCCAAGTGTGAGTTATGGCTCGATTCGGTGGCATTTTTGGGAGATGTGGTGTCCAGTGAAGGGATCAAAGTAGATCCAAAGAAGATTGAGGCAGTTCACAGTTGGCCCAAACCGTCTTCGGCTACTAAGATCTAGTTTTCTTGTTTGGCTGATATTATCGTCGTTTTGTGGAGGGTTTCTTGTCCATTACTGCACTTTTGACTAGATTAACCTAGAAGAGTTCTCCTTTCATATGGTATGATGAGTGTGAGTTGAGATTTCAGAAGCTCAAGACTGCATTGACTACAACTCCAGCATTGGTGTTGCTTACAAGATCGAGATCTTACACCATGTATTGTGAGGCGTTGCATATTGGGCTTGGGGCGGTGTTAATGCCAGACAGTAAGGTGATTTCCTACGCATACCGGTAGTTGAAGGTTCATGAGAAGATTACCATGTGCATGACTTAGAGTTGGCAGCCATTGTTCATGGGCTGAAGATTTGGAGGCACTATCTGTATGGCTTTTCATATGAGGTCTGTACTGACCATCGGAGTCTCCAGCACCTGTTCAAGCAGAAAGACCTTAATTTGCGATAGCAAAGATAGTTAGAGTTGCTGAATGAATATGATATAACCATATTATATCATCCAGGGAAGGCCAATGTGGTGGCCGATGCGTTGAGTAGGAAGGCTGAGAGTATTGGCAAATTGGCATATTTACCGGTAGCAAAGAAGCCTCTAGCCATAAATGTTCAGGCTTTGGTCTATCAGTTTGTGAGATTGGTATCACCATATTATATCATCTAAGGAAGGCCAATGTGGTGGCCGATGCATTGAGCAGGAAGGCTGAGAGTATTGGCAAATTGGCATATTTACCGGTAGCAAAGAGGCCTCTAGCCATAAATGTTCAGGCTTTGGTCTATCAGTTTGTGAGATTGGATGTTTGGGAGCCAAGCCGGGTTCTTGCTTGCATTGTGGCACAATATCATTGTTGGAGCGTATCATGGCTCGCCAATTTGATGATCCTCACTTGTTGGTGTTGAAAGACACGGTGCAGCGGGTGGTGCTAAGGAGGTTGTGATTGGCGATGATGGTGTTATGCGACTTCAAGGTCGGATTTGTGTTCCAAATGTTGATGTGTTGATATATTTGATCCTTGACGAGGCTCACTGTTCGCGCTATTCCTTTCACCTAGGTGTCACGAAGATATACCGTGACTTTAAATAGCACTATTGGTGGCAAAAAATGAAGAAAGATATTGTTGTTTATGTCGCTCGGTGTGTGAATTGTCAACAGGTGAAGTAGGAACAACAAAAACCTGGAGGGTTGATTCAGATATTGGAGATAACGAGGTGGAAGTGGGAGTGCATCACTATGGATTTTGTGGTAGGCTTACCACGAACCTAGAAACATTATGATGCAATCTGGTTATTATAGACCGGTTGACTAAGTCCGCACACTTCACTCGAGTGATGACTTCCTATTCTTCAGAGCGGTAGGCTCAGATCTACATCTGGGAGATTATCCGTCTGCACGGCATCCCCATTTCCATCATATCTGATTGAGGCGTTGTATCGACCCGGCCGGTTGTTTCGAGTATTTTAGCCTTCGATCCCCTAAATTATGCTTCCTCTACGTTATATTGTGGTTATGTAACTTTCCGGGGCGTTTGGTTTTGGTTTCAGGTGAGTTCCGGAGTGAAATAAGACACATAGTCCCTAAGTTGGAAGTTTAAGTCCTAGGAGTTGACCGTTAGTTTGACTTGTGTAAAAATAACTCCGAAAAGGAGTTTTGATGATTCCGATAGCTCCGTATGGTGATTTTGGTCTTAGGAGCTTGTCCAAATATTGATTTGGATATTTGTAGTCGTTTCGGCGCGATTTGGCGAAAGTTGGAAAATTGGAAGATTTTGGAAAGTTTAACCAGGAGTTGACTTTATTGATATGAAAGGGGTAGAATCCCAATTCCGGAAGTTATAATAGGTCTGTAATGTCATTTATGACTTTTGTGCAAAATTTGGAGTCAATCAGAATTGTTTCGGTATGAATTAGATTAGTTTTGGAATTCATAAGTTCATAAGTTTCTTAGGCTTGAATCGATGCGCGATTCGTGATTTATTGTTGTTTGATGTGATTTGACACTTCAAAGATGTTTGTATGACCTTTTAGGACTTGTTGGTATGCTTGGTTGAGGTCCCGAGGGCCTCATGTGTAATTCGGACAATGTTCGATGCATTTCGGATCATTGAGGAGTTGTTGAATCTGGTGCTTCTGGTGTCCTTATATGAGACCGTGAATGGATTAACGTGATCGCGAAGGGTAATTTGGCATTATGGGAAATTAGTTGTATGCGATCGCTTGAAGGGGCCTTCAATCGCAGAAGGCTGGTTTCCAATAAATTGCGAATGCGTGGAGGAGACAGTGTTCACATAGAGGAATATGGGGGCAGGAAGTCCAGGGGTTTTGTTCACTGCGATCGCATGTAGGCAACCGTAATCGCGTAGCTTGATGAGGTAGTGCTTCGCGTTTGCATGTTATATCTCGCGTTCGCATATAAGGTTTTGTGCTGATGGAATTTTGTTCTTCGCGATCGCGATGTGTAAATCATTGGGCAGCAGACTTAAGTTTCAAAATCGAGGGTTTATTCCATATTTCACATTTTTGACTTAGAGAGCTCGGTTTGAGGCGTAATTTCGAGGGAGTTTTTGAGAGATCATTAGGGTATAGATCCCTAACTCGATTTTGATTTACTTACTCGAATTTGTCATTATTTTTATCATGTAATTAGGGACTGGAGTTGAAAAAATGGGGAAAAAGTGATAGAACTTCTTAGGCTAAATTTTGAGTTTTGAAAGGTGAAATGAACGGATTTGAATAATTCTTGTATGGTTGGACTCGATATCGAATGGGTGTTCGGTTTTTGCAATTTTGTTCGGGTTTCGAGACGCGGGGCCGGGGTGACTTTTTGGGTCGATTTTTCAATTCTTTGCAAAGATCATAATTCATTGTCTGATTAGTTTCCTGTAGTTATATTTGTAGTATGAAGTTGTTTTGGCTAGATTCGAGCTGTTCGAAGTTGGAAAATCGAGAGAAAGGCCTTCTAGTTGATTGATTTAGTGTTGTTTGAGGTAAGTGACTTATGTAAATGCCGTGTGCGCAAGATGACGAGTGTGTACATGGGCTAATGTTGAAAATTTCGATTTTTAGCTATGTTGATTCCTATCATGCTTTAATTGAATTACTTTAACATCTTATAGTCATCATATTTAGTATAATTTCACATGTCTACTTGTCGTATCTCTTTCTTGCTGATTGCTCTACTTGTTTAGCTGAAATTCTTGTTTCCTTATTCTGTATTCACTATTTAATTGTTGAATTTTTACTTGATATTGATATTCCTTGAAACATCTTGTTGTTGAAACTGGTACTGAGTTGAAAAGGCCGTAATTCCTATTGCGACGAAGCATTATGTGGTGAAATATCATTATTTGAGTTATTCTTCCAGTTATTATTGGTGAGACTTGGTGTACAATGTGGTCAAGCCGTGGGCTCCTTATTGTGAAATTCTTTTATTGTTTGGTTTCTCTGGCAAATTGTGATTTTGGGCACTTGAGGTGCGATTTGTGATATATTGTGATATTGATACGCATGCAGTGGTATAAGGTCTGGATGTTGAAATGCATGCGGTGAGATAAGGTGGGCTTGATACGCGTGGCTAGTAGGGGAACTACTAGAAGCCATGTGGTGTGATAAGGTGGGCTAAAATGCGAGATGCTATTTCGGGAAAAATGATTTTCCAAAACTAATTTAAATGCTCCCGCTATGATATAAGGAAAGATTATGATTTATTTTGTGATTTGAAAGTACGAGGTTGTACCTCGATAGTGACTCCTGTTGACATTTCCCCATCCTTTTGTTCTTGTCTTTGATCACTGTTTCCTTAGCATTCTATTAATTGTCTTTCTCCGTGTTGCACTATTAGCTTAGTTCTATGTAGCTAATCTTGTTATACTATTCGTTGTTTCAATTTCATTACTGTCTTTATTGCACTGCCTATATTTGTTCAGTCTCTTATTATTTCCAGTAGGGCTCTAACCTGACCTCATCACTACTCCACCGAGGTTAGGCTTGACACTTACTGGGTACCATTGTTGTCTACTCGTGCTACTCTTCTGCACATTTTATTGTGCAAATCCAAGTACCTCTTACCAGCCCAGGCATTAATTGTGATTCTACCGCGGAGACTTCAAGGTATACCTGCCGGTGTCCGTAAGCCTCGGAGTCCCCCTCTCTCTAGATCTTTTAGTTCACTATCCTTTATAAATAGAGAGAGATCGGATGTATATGATTATCCAATATTCATACTTAGAGCTTAAGACTTATATTTTCACTGGGTCTCGGGATTTGTATATGCTGAGTTGAAGCGTTATTTTATATAGAGCTATTCAGTTTTAAGATTTCACTTATTATTATTTCAATTATTTTGCGCATTGTTAGGCTTACCTAGTCTTAGAGACTAGGTGCCGTCACGACATCGTACGGAGGGAAACTAGGATCGTGACAAACACGCAGTTTATATTTTAGTTTTGGAGAGCGGTGCAGCGAGAGTTGTGCATAAGGGTAGAGTTGAGTACAGCATTTCATCTTCAGATAGACGGGCAGTCTAAGCGCACTATTCAGATCTTGGAGGACATGTTACGTGGCTGTGTTATGGATTTTGGAGGTTCGTGAGATTGCTTTCTACCGCTAGCAGAGTTTTCCTACAACAATAGCTATCAGCCCACCATCCAGATGGCTCCTTATGAGGCCTTGTATGGGAGGCGATGTTATTTGCCGATTGGTTGGTTTGAGCCTGAGAGGCTAGATTGTTGGGCACTGATTTGGTCTGTGACGCTATGGAAAAGGTTAAGGTGATTCAGGAGCAACTTTGTACAGCTCAGTCCATACAAAAGAGTTATGCATACTGGATGCATATATGGCGGGGGAGAAGGTTCTGCTCAGAGTTTCACCCATGAAGGGTGTAATGAGGTTCGGGAAGAAGGGCAAGTTGAACCCTAAGTATATTGGCCCTCTAAAGGTGCTTGAGAGAGTTGGAGAGGTGGCCTGCAAACTTGCCTTGCCACCCTATCTATCGGGAATTTACCCAGTGTTTCATGTTTCGAAACTCTGGAAGTATTATGGTGATTCATCTCATGTTTTGGACTTCAGCATGGTGCAGTTAGATGAAGATTTAACTTATGATGTGGAGCTGGTAGCCATTTTAGATCAGTAGGTTCGAAAGTTGAAGTCAAAGAATATAGTATCAGCAAAAGTTCAATGGAGAGGTCAGCCGGTCGAGAAGGATACTTGGGAGACCAAGTAGGAGATGCGGACCAGATATTCTCGCCTTTTTCAGACTCCAAATATGATTCTAGACCCATTCAAGGATGAACGTTTGTTTAAGAGAGGGAGGATGTAGCGACCTGGCCGATTTTTTTATATTATAGCCCCTTTTTCCCTATTTATTGCTTCTTCTATGTTTGTTTGTGGTTATGTGATGGTTGTATTTGGTTTCAGGATGGTTTTGGATTTATTTTCAGAATGGTTTCAGAGTGAATTGGGACACTTAGTCTCAAGGTTGAAGCTTAAGTTGAAAATAGTTGACCGGAGTTTGAATTTTGTGTAGATTACTCCCAAATGGAGTTTGATGGTTTCGATAGCATCATATGGTAATTCTGGACTTAGGAATATGTCCGGATTTGGATTTGGAGGTCCGTAGGTTGATTTGGTGCATTTTGGCAAAAGTTGGAAGGTTGAGAAGATTGACCGAGAGTTGACATTGTTGATATCGGGTTTGAATTTCGGTTCCGGAAGTTGGAATAGGATCGTTGTGTCGTTTGGGACTTGTGTGCAACATTTTAAGGTCAATCGGAGTTGATTTGATGTGGTTTGGCAAGAGTTTTGGAAGTTGAAAGTTCATTAGTTTCATTAGGCTTGAATTGGGGTGTGATTCATGATTTTTGTGTTGTTTGATGTCTTTTGAGGCTGCGAGTAAGTTTGTATCGTATATTAGGACTTACTGGTATGTTTTGAATGGGGCCTTGGGGGCCTTGGGCAGTGTTTCGTATGGTTGACAGATCATGTTTGGACTTGGAGGAATTTCTGAAGTTGCAGGGTCTGGTGCAATTGCACCTGCGAAAAATTGGTCGCGGGTGCCAGGCCGTAGAAGAGACCTGATAAGCACAGAAGT